>JARKHS020017178.1:0-11530 GCA_030143305.2 Amblyomma americanum
TTACGAAAGACGCGGTGCCAACAAGGTCCCCTGACTGCCCTGCGCGCTTGTCGAAAGTAAGGAAGGAACGGAAAAGGCCTGCTGAGAGGCACGATATTCCGGTTCCAATTAAAGGGGCCATGACAGCCTATATTCACGCATACCCTGCTTATCGCATTTAATTCTCAACTTATTAAATTAAAATTCCCCCAATTTTCAGTTGATTCTGTGCGGTAACTATTTTGAAAACGAGTTTTTTCCGTTTCTTCTGCGAACTGCTTGGTGGTCTGGCAACCTCTGATCGTTGACGTCCCAAGGACATACCCGCCCCGCGTTGTCTGCTGCGCGCTGTTGAAGTGCTTGCATGTACACCGTAGACGGCGGTCGCTCGAAAAGTTTTCTTTTCTTTGCTTTTTCAAAATAAAATGCATTTTCCGTGTTTTCTTTTCGGAAGCCTTCAGCTTAGTACGCGAGCTGAGTGATCCTTGGGAAAGCGGACTTGCTCGTGGCACCCCTTTTCTGATTGCTAAGGAAACAGAATTAAATCGATGGACCCCTGCTTTATTATTTACGCTCATAAACATGTTATCTTTATGTTATGCGTGTAGTTTCTTTTGAGCAGTCAAGTGCTCCCGTACGTGAAAAGCGGCACGTGCCCTGCACGCCTTCGCCGATGTGCGCCGTGAAAGTCGCGGCATATGGTAGCTGGCTACCAATTTCTTGTCCGCTATTCATTGGCTCGATAATTAAACTAAAATTATCACAAGGTGATACTAGAGTAACCTTGAGACACGATAGGAGCAGAGAAAAATGCGGAATGAGACGACTTCCCCGCCACATGTGTGCATTTATCAGTCGAACATACACTCTCTTCGGCTCGTAGAACCCTTTTGCAGGAACCAAGCCACTTGCAAAACCTTACGCGACTCGAATGCTTTCACTGCCCGCACCGTTGAATAGTCGCTGCCGTCTAAATGAGTGCTTGAAAATAATAGTACACCACTTAGAGTTTACTGAGCGTGCACATTGTGGAATAGGAATGCGACGATCACGACAACTGCAGCCCAGCGCTGGTTTTGTTTGCATAGCTGTGCGCAAACAGTACGGCTCGTTTGCTTGGGATAAAATTCAAGGTGGGCTCTCCTTATCCTAAATATTACTAAGTATTGATCGCAAATTGTAGTTTTACTCATTTACAAACTATGATAACACTGCAATAAGAGCAGGTGATGCTATATCGCCTGCTTGGGAAACGCCTCGCGTAGAACCTGCGCTTCCCGATAATTGTATCTGCTTCCTCTTATGTCATCAGTATTTGATTTTAAAGCGCTTTAGCTAAAAATACGTTCGGACGTTACTTGAATTAATGAAAACAACGATATTTGTTGTCCACAGTCGATGCCGATGGCTGCTGCCGGCTGCTTCCAGCACATGCTGTGCAGACCGGGTCACATATCGGCACTTCCTCGTTATTGTACTCGCGCCTTGCGACGTAGGCAGTCGTCGCTTTGAGGGCACTGTGGCCAAAAGTATGCTCAACAGCTATTTTCAGGCTCTAAAACTTGCGAATTCGCTCTCCGCAATCGCCGAAATCGCACACACGAATCCTGCGTACTCGCTAGGCCTCGTCACGAAAGGGGCCTGCGGTCCACTATCGGCCGAAATTGAAGCACCTGGCAGGAGTTCCCCGATGATTAGTAAGAAAGTGTGAGGATATGAAATGCAGCCGCTCGTTTCGCTTTTTGCGATAAGGATAAGGTACACAAGCGCAGTTTTTCGGGCCGTCTATTCACCGGGCGTGAAGCTTTCGCTCGGCCGCACATGTAAGCCCAGGCGACGGCGACGAGCGATGAGCGGCACCGTCGTGCGGCGTTTTCTGCCCGTGTCGCTCAATTGCCTCGCCGATAGGTTCTATTCGCAGGCACCGAATGAAAGCGCATCTTCGCTGGTGCACGCACATCGCGTATGTCGCCGTTGTAGCATCAGGTCCAATAAGTTTTAAAATTCTTAAGTTTATAGAATGTCATACCAACTAGTCCCCCACCACACTCTGCCAGTTCCCACTAATTTCACTCTTTGCACTACTGCGATACGGGGTCGTTGACCGGGCTTGCGTCGTCGTCGGTCTAGCTTGATAGACCAGTGCGTCAGCGATGGCATTTGCATACCGACCAGCCAACAGGCCGCCGATCGCCGTCCCATCGGCCTAGTGTAACCGGACCATATATACCTATACGGAAAAATATCTTCGTTACTATTATTAACGCTTTAGCGGCACCAGTCACTCATATGGGGGACGACTGCTACTTCGATCGCCCGCGAAAGTACAGGGGGGAATGGGACCTCGCTGAGCACATTGCAGCAAAGAGAGCAGACGACGTTGCTCAGTCTATGCCCTGGTGACGTCACGATAGCATTCAATATGGCGGTCGCTGCATGTGGGAGGAGGTTCCTGTTCTGAACTTCGATCGCATTTTTTGGAATACAAAGCGCGTCCAGGGCAGCCAAATTTCGGAAACTGAATCATAAGCTCTTGTATTAGTTACTGAAGCACAAGACTGCAATATGAAGAACGACCATGTCATGGCCCCTTTGAGCGCTGTGTTCTTCACGAGCCGCTCGACGTTCCTCAAAAGGATGCGGTGAATCAAGACCGGTCTACAGAGGAGGGCCCGCAGGAATCATCCTTTTCGGGCACCACATCGCGCGGCTTCTACTACTTGTTTGAAGTGTCGCCGAACACTTTACCTTCTAGCTCTTGGGGCTGCCATCGACTCGAACTAGAGGGTGTCAGAAGCGTTTACTTTTCAAAATCTGAGCGCATAAGAGTTGACCACTTGACTGCACCGCCAATCCCGTCTCCTCCAGTCGTGTCGACAAGGATCGGAGAAGTCTCTGAGGACATGACAATAACGGTTGTTATACTGGGAAGGAAAATCTAATGTGATGAATTCCAGCTGCCAAGTGATACACGAAGCGTCAAAAATGTGGCCGCTTTGCTCAAACAAGTGGATGACGCTGTTGTCTGTCGTGGTGGACAAAATCCAAAGGTTTATCCTAGATCTCAGCCGGAAAGTGGATTTCTTAACATAAGAGGCCAGTGGCGGCACAAGCAATCCAAGTTTATACTGCAGCCAGGTCTTAGCACCTGTCTAAGATGCCTCAGTTTGTCGGACACCTTGAGACTCCACGAAAAGCGGTTAGCGAAGAGGGGTCAGGCGGCTGGAACATGCAGATTTCGTTTCAAGTCTCCACCAAGTGCTGGACAAATAGCGACACTAAAAAAAGGCGAACTGCGCTCTCAAGAGGGCAACGAACCGCTTTAGAATGTGATTGAAAGCCGTAAGGGAAGATATTAAGGAAGCCCGAAGCAAGATGCACAGTGTTGATGTTGAATCACTTGAAGAGAAACTTAGCAAACATGACCTGCCAGAACCACAGCTGACAGCAATCAAAGAGTGCATATCTGCCGCGAAATGCACCAACAAAGGAAATAGACGATACATAGAGAGCTGGCTGCTGATGTGTCTTCTACTGCACATACGCAATCAAAGGGCCTACTCGTTCCTGAGAAATAATGACATATTGCCGCTACCAACCATTACTGCCGTAAGAAGGTGCCTCTCCATGGTGCGAGTGGAATGTGGATTTGGCAAACATTTTTTCGCCGCATTCAAGAAGACGGTTTCACGCGAAGACGACTTTCAACGCTATGGAATATTGACGTTCGACGAAATTCACGTACGTAAAGAGCTTGGAGTGAACTCCAAGACAATGACATACAGTGAGCAAAGCTAATACCGGGGCCAGTTGGTTGATCATTATGCGAACGTATGCGCTAAGAGCGACACAAGAAGACAATACACACACGACACAAGCGCAAACTAGCAACTGTTTATTCCTTGCGGAAGATGCGTTTATATGCGCAACGTCAGTTTATATACGCTCTGGACCTTCCCATTCCTAGGCCTAACGCAAGACTACCCGCTCTTGGTATGACGAGCACATATACCAAGAGCTTAAATTAGCCCATCTCGCTAGTCAAACACAGAGATTGTCAATGACCGAATCAGGTCGAAGACTTTTAACCCACCTCCAAATACAATACATCAACCCAGAAGAACAATGCCGAATCCCGAAATTATGGCGTCGGGCCCTCCACGTCAGACCCCTGCCACGAAACGTAACTTCGGCGGACCTTCAAGGCCGTCACACAGCCCGGGCGGAGGCCATAAATCGATATTACCAATCCAAATCTGGAGTCTTCTATGTAGATGCTACCGGACCACATCACGTAGCTGGTACACAGCGACCATAATACATAAAAACCACATCACTTACGGGCTCACGTTCCGCGCCCCGGACATCACACACGCTGGAGAAATAGCTGGAAATCTCAATACATTATCACGGACTCGTATGAAGCGTGCTGAAACATAATGCAGGGTTATGCACCCTATCTAGCCACGGAGATTTATCAAAGATGAATCCGGAAAACTGACCCTCCACATAAAGATGTGGTGTGGGCAACGGCTCACCAGGGGGTCACAGGGAACGAGGCTGCAGACGCAGCGGCCCGAGCGCTTATACGAACCGGGGCATTCCCAGATCCCACACTGGTCAACCACCTGGTGAGGAGCCCACACCTATGACTTTTAAAGAAACACTTACCAAATACCGTCTAGAACATCAACGCTTCTCGCCCCTGTGCAAGGGTCTCAGCAAATCAGAGGAACGAATTCTAATCCTCATTTTCACTAACACTTAACTAAATCTTGCGATCCTAAAACTTTTTGATCCCAGCATAGACGGTACCTGCCAGCTCTGCGATGCAGAGCAAGCTGATACCTATCACATGGCATGGGCTTGTCCCTCCAGTCCCAACGACTGGAGGGACAAGCCCCAACCACCAACATAACAAAGGAAGCGTGGGAAGCTGCCCTGCTCAACTGCACTGACCTTACGGCCTAACGTGGCCTGGTCAGCTGGGCTCGAGCTGCAGCTGCAGCTAGTGGTCTCCCGGATTAGGCTACTACCCCCCCCCCCCGCCTGTTCTCAACTCACCGACTTTTTTTGTAAATAAAGTTTCTCTCTCTCACTCTCTCGCCGCTCGCTCCACCAGATGTGCTCCGCTGGAGTAGAGGGAGAGGAGGTGTCGCCTAGTTGGAGGGGGTATATATACCTCGAAAAAGGGTGGTCCTCCAGCCGAAACGTCGTGAATTAAATCCTGTTATGTTTCTTCAATTTTTGGTGATTTTATATATATATATATATATATATATATATATATATATATATATATATATATATTGCCACCTGGTGTTCTCAGGTGGCGCTGAAGTGTCTTCGAAGACGTTGAAGTGTCTCGCGCTGGCTGGCTGGCTGCTTGCTGTATTCTGCTGGTTAGCGACCTGTCTCCCTGTTTTCCGTTACATATTTTGGTGTAGGCGCTGGGTAAAGATCCCTGTATATGTCTCATACTCCTCCGGATACCCTGGGCTCCAGTCCTTCGCTAGTGGACACCCCCGTGCACCGTGCTAGCCGGAGAAATCAAGGCCTACCTCCCGAACACGGGCTTTTGGAGTCTGCCAGAGCACCCACCCATCGACCTGTCATGCCAGCTGCTGCCTACTACACCTTGCAGAATCCGCGACTGCCCAAACCATTCCACGGCAGTCAGCTCGAAGACGTAGAGGACTGGCTTCTCGAGTTTGAACGCGTGGCCTCATTCAACCAGTGGGACGACGCCGCTAAACTTCGAAACGTCTTCTTTAGTCTCGAGGATGGTGCACGTACCTGGTACGAAAACCGAGAAGACGCCCTAACATCATGGCACGAGTTCCGCCGACGCCTGCTGGAGACCTACACCAGCACGGATCGTCGAGAACGGGCTGAACGGGCTTTGCAGTCTCGCATTCAGATGCCGAATGAGACTGTAAGCATGTACGTGGAGGATATGACTCGGCTCTTCCGGCGAGCTGACCCGGCCATGCCCGAAGATAAAAAGGTGCGCCATCTCATGCGCGGCGTTAAAGAGCAACTTTTCGCTGGCCTCGTGCGCAGTCCACCTGGGACTGTTGCTGAGTTTCTCTCGGAGGCGGTCACGATGGAGAAGATGCTCTTGCGGCGGTCTACCACCTACGACCGGCCGGTACTCGCCGCTTCACTTACAGAGCCGCTTCCTGCCTTCGGGGCTAACCCTGGTCTTCTCCGCGACCTGATCCGCTCCGTTGTGCGCGAAGAGCTCCAGGCGCTTTTCGGTGCTCCCCTGCCGACGGCCGGCTCTCTCGCTAGCCTGGTCCGCGAAGAGGTTCAAGCCTTGAGACCTTCGTTCCCGTCCGTTGACCCGCCGCCTTTACCAACGGAGTGCCGTCGTCCAACGTACGCTGAAGCCTTGCAACGTCCTGCGCCCTCTTCGGCGCAGTTTCCTCCGTCCAATCAAGGCTCGCTGTTTTCCGCACACCCCGACACGTACTACATCGACAATCGACGATCACCCCAGCGGAAGACGGACCTGTGGCGTGCTCCGGATCGGCGGCGTCTCTGCTTTCACTGCGGGGAACCCGGTCATCTGTATCGCCAGTGCCCGTATCGACAGCTTGGGCTGCAGGGGTTCCCTATCGACATGCCCCGTCCACCAAGAGGTCAACGACCCCGGGAGATCGAGGACTACGTAGCCCAGCAGCGCATGGCGACAATTCCCCAGCGGCAGTCTCGGTCTCCATCACCACGCCGACCTTCGCCACAGCCCCAAAGCTCCTCCTGGATGGCGCAGAGACGGTCGCCAAGTCCCCGCCGGGAAAACTAAAGAGAGCGACCTCAGGGGGCGAGGCCGCTGGCAATCGATACGAACAAGACCCCCCGACAACGCGAACAGCGACCGACCGCGATTTAAAGGCAACGACTGCAGTACCTGAACTCGGAGATCGATTCTCGTTGGATATACCCGTGCTTCTCGATGGCTATAAGGTTAGTGCTTTGGTGGACACTGGCGCTGATTTCTCGATTTTAAGCGGAAAGCTAGCGGCGCTTCTTAAAAAAGTAATGACACCATGGTCCGGCACGCAGATTCGCACGGCTGGCGGACATGTCGTAACTCCGCTTGGCCTATGCACAGCAAGAGTCCAAATTCGCAGCTCCACATTTGTTGTCAGCTGCCTAGTTCTACCGAACTGCTCCCGTGACTGTATCCTTGGCGTTGATTTTCTCCGAGAGTATGGAGCTATTATTGACCTCCGAAAGCGCACTGTCACATTTTCTACCGAGAAAGCTGATGTTTACTCCGAGGACTGTCCACGCCGCGCCGCCCTTAGAATATCCGCCGAGAGCGTTTGGATTCCGCCACGCGCCAGCGTTTTTGTGAGTGTTCACTGCGACGGACTACGTGAAGGGACAGCGGTCGCAGAGGGCAACCTGTCCCTTTTGCTCACCCACGGCATCTGCTCAGCGCGAGGTCTCATCCATCTCCGCGACGGCTGCTCTGAGCTCCTGGTGACTAACTTCTCTAACGAGCCCCGGCACCTTTTTCGTGCTACTGCCATCGCATTCGCCGACCCCTTAGCGGAGGTTTCTGAATGTTTCGCGTTCGAAGCTGTTAGACCTGTGCGCCCATCCCTTGACATCAGCCCGGACCTTTCGGTGACTCAACAGCGAGAACTACGTGCCCTCCTACTTGAATACTCCTCCTGTTTCGCTTCTTCGTCGAAAGTCCGGCAAACGGCTCTTCTCAAGCACCGCATCATTACGCCCGACGATGCCCGCCCCATCCATCAGCAGCCGTACCGTATCTCACCGAAGGAGCGTGAGGCGATCCAAACGCAGGTGAAGGAGATGCTTTCAGATGGAATCATTCAACCTTCCAGCAGCCCCTGGTCTTCACCTGTCGTGCTGGTGAAGAAAAAGGATGGGACACTCCGCTTCTGCGTGGATTATCGGAAACTGAACAACATCACCAAAAAAGACGTCTACCCGCTGCCTCGTATCGACGACTCGCTCGACAGACTTCGTCGCGCCCAGTACTTCTCCTCCATTGATTTAAAGAGTGGGTACTGGCAGATAGAGGTCGACGAGCGGGACCGCGAAAAAACGGCGTTCGTGACACCCGACGGACTGTACGAATTTAAAGTGCTACCTTTTGGGCTATGTTCAGCGCCGGCAACTTTCCAGCGGATGATGGATACCGTTCTCGCTGGACTAAAATGGCAAACTTGTTTGGTTTATCTCGATGATGTCGTCGTATTTTCCGAAACCTTTGCCGAACACCTTGAACGCCTGAGGACAGTATTAGATGCCCTCCGATCGGCCGACTTAACGCTAAAGCCCGAGAAGTGCCACTTTGGGTACAAAGAGTTGAAGTTTCTCGGTCACCTCGTGAGTGCCGATGGCGTTAAGCCCGACCCCGAGAAAACTGCTGCCGTCGCCAACTTTCCTGTTCCTGCAACAAAGAAAAGTGTGCAACGTTTTTTGGGTCTGTGCGCATATTACCGCCGCTTCATCGCCGACTTTTCAAAGATTGCCGCACCCCTGTACCACCTCACGCGCAATGATACACAGTTCGTGTGGGCTGCCGAGCAGCAGGAGGCTTTTGCCGAGCTGCGCAGACGACTGCTAACATCCCCTGTTCTTGCGCACTTTGATGAAGAGGCTGAAACCGAAGTCCACACCGACGCGAGCAACGTCGGCCTCGGCGCCGTACTCGTCCAACACCAAGGTGGCGTGGAAAGGGTCATCGCGTATGCAAGCCGCACGCTTTCTCGCGCTGAAACAAACTATTCGACCACAGAAAAAGAATGCCTTGCGGTTATGTGGGCAACCATGAAATTTCGTCCGTACCTCTACGGCCGCCCGTTCAAAGTAGTTACCGACCACCATTCGTTGTGCTGGCTTGCAAATCTTCGCGACCCATCGGGGCGCCTAGCCCGATGGAGCCTCCGCCTCCAAGAATTCGATTACACCATTGTGCACAAATCTGGCCAGACGCACGAAGACGCTGACGCACTCTCTCGCGCGCCCGTCGGGTTAGCGGATGATAGCATAGAGGACGAGAGTGGTTTTATTGGAGTTGTCAGCGCCTTAGACCTAATGACCCGCCAGCGAGCTGACCCAGACCTGCGACCTATCATTGATTATCTGGAGGGCCGAGCTTCTGTCGTACCCCGACAATTTTCTAGAAACCTGCCGGCCTTCTGTCTCCGGAACGGCATTTTGTTTAAGAAAAACTCCAGCACTGTTGACCGAGCGCACCTCCTCGTCGTTCCGGCAGATCTCCGCGCCGATATCCTTCTTGCTTGTCACGATGAGCCGACCTCCGGCCACTTGGGCTTTGCCCGCACACTTGCACGCGTGCGCCAGGCGTATTATTGGCCCAAACTTTCTCACGCCGTCCAGCGTTACGTCAGAGGCTGCCGCGATTGCCAACGTCGTAAGGCGCCTCCTCTCAAGCCAGCGGGCTTGCTCCAACCTATTGAACCCCCTCGGACGCCTTTTGATCAAGTCGGCATCGATCTTCTGGGCCCATTCCCTGTGTCATCGGCCGGTCATAAATGGATCATAGTCGCGACCGACTATTTAACAAGGTATGCGGAAACTAAAGCGGTGCAGCGCGGTACGTCATCTGAGATCGCCCAGTTTTTTATGCAACAAATCGTGCTGCGTCATGGCGCACCGTCCCACGTAATCACTGATCGAGGTACGGCGTTTACGGCACAGCTCATGCGCGACGTGTTCGAGCTCAGTCACACGAACCATCGCAAAACTACTGCCTATCACCCACAGACGAACGGGCTCACAGAGAGACTCAACAGAACGATCGCCGACATGATCGCAATGTACATAGACTCGCAGCACAAAACCTGGGACGAGATTCTCCCGTACGTCACATACGCTTACAACACGGCCACCCAGGAGACGACCCGATTTACACCATTTCGTCTGGTCTACGGACGTGACGTTCAGACGATGCTGGATGCAATGCTTCCATGCAGCACTGATGACCACCCACTCACGCCAGACGCCGAGCAGTTCGCTCAGCGCGCCGAGGAAGCACGTCAACTTGCCCGTCTTCACATTCAGCGGCAGCAGGGCACGGATGCACGCCGCTACAACCTCCGTCATCGGCACGTCGAATACCATCCGGGAGACCAAGTTTGGGTGTGGACCCCGGTACGCCGCCCAGGCTTGTCTGAAAAACTGATGTGCCGTTACTTTGGACCGTACCGAGTTTTGCGCCGCGTCACCGAAGTGACCTACGAAGTTCTTCCTGACGGGACTGTGCAGCCTCAGCGTCGTCCACCCCGCTCTGAGGTTGTGCACGTTGTCCGCATGAAACCCTACTTCACGCGGTAATGGATAGTACGCTCAGTGTTCTGCTAGTTTTCGCGTGGGACACCTTCGCCCACCTCCCTTGTACATTTTTGTGTGCTTGTGCTGTTTTTTTTTCTCTTTCCACTGCCCATACTGCAACCCCGCTTTTGTTTTTTGGAGGGGGAGTAATGCCACCTGGTGTTCTCAGGTGGCGCTGAAGTGTCTTCGAAGACGTTGAAGTGTCTCGCGCTGGCTGGCTGGCTGCTTGCTGTATTCTGCTGGTTAGCGACCTGTCTCCCTGTTTTCCGTTACAATATATATGCGCTTCGCCTCAGTGTATTGTAGGAACGGTTAACGACGGCTACCTGATTTCATATCTGCTGCTGGTCCTTGGACCCAGATATCAAGCTTATTTTTGGAATATGGCGGAGTGCTTGGCTTGAAGCACTCTGGCACGGGTCGGCCCGGTATTGCACTGCCCCCGGGATCGGCCCGGGGCTTATTAGTGCGCGCCTTTTCTTTCTTTCTTTGTTCTCCTATCCATTAACTCTCCTACTTTCAGCACGCGGCAGCGAGCGTGGTTTGGCTTGAGCCAGTAGGCGGGCCCGTGTACTTTCCTTTTCTTTCTTCCTATCAGCAACAGCAGCAGCATCAGTGTATTGTAGTCGTTATGGAGAGCGCGAAAGAGACGCAACAATGACAGAACGAAGCGAGGAAGAGACAAGCGCTCAAGAGACGCCAAAAGAACGCGCCGCACGACTCGAAAAGCGTCGTAACGAAGATGCGGCTAGAAGAAGTCGTGCCACGTCCCGGAGTGACTCTTCAACTGCGGAAGGGACCGGTTTGAGTTCTCGAAAGCGTCGGAATTTGACGCAGCGTAGACGACGTGCCCAGGAAACGAAGCTTTCGCAATTCAACTAGGGTTAACCATAGCTGAACCACAGCCAATTTTTTTGCTTTACAGAGATTTGTAGCTTTAGGGTGGCATAAGGAAACCATTCAGTCCGGTTACTTTTGGCAGAGGCAGTACCTTTATGTTACTTTTTTTTTCCTTTTCCTCGGTGGCTCAGTAGCTTTGGTGCTGTAGGCTGCTGAATCCAAGGTCGCGGGATCGAGTCCCGTCGCATTTCGATTTGGGCGAAATACGGAAACACATTTCGCGCTGTCATTGCGCGTTAATGAATTCAAGGTGGTTGAAATTCGACAGTTTCAGCACGACCGTACGGGGCTGCATGGTATAGGCCAATAT
>JARKHS020017179.1:0-92916 GCA_030143305.2 Amblyomma americanum
GGCAGTATCAGAACGCACTCCGCCAGAGCGCATAGCTACGCATCGAATCAGACCGAGAGTAGCGTAAGCCGATTTACGGGTCGCGTTTAGCCACAAAGTCCGAGTCCCAGATGTATGTATGAGGTAGAAGACCTAGAACACGCACACTTTCTGCTTGAGAAATTTGAGAATTATCTAACGTGAAGGTAATAAAGACTGCTTTTGGTAAGCAACATCATTTTCAATGTGAATGATATATGATTTCTAACACGATAGGGTCAGACCTAAAGGGGGAGTCGTGATGTGTTAGGCATCCAGCCCTTTGCTGGGGCGCCGACTGTTGCACAGACGCATCTGGATGACAGGACCCGAAGGTTATGTCGTCGGTATACACAAGGACGCGTACAGAAGGCATTTTTCTTTAGGCCTTGGGCAATAGGTATAAAAGTTACGTAAAGAATTGTGGGGGCGAGGACAGAACCCTGGGGTACACCGCGGTTGGTGGAGAAGTGAACAAAAGGCTTCCCATGGATAGCTACACTGACAGTTTTGTTGTTAGAAATGAGTGAAATTAAGGATAAACCGATGCGGGAGACCAAGATCTTTAAGGGGTGCCAATAATTGCAGAGTGAAGAACGTTGTCATATGCCTTTGTGATGTCAGTCGCGATCACCGTACGAACAAGATGACTTTGGGGGAGAATGGT
This sequence comes from Amblyomma americanum, assembly GCA_030143305.2. Lineage (NCBI taxonomy): Eukaryota > Metazoa > Arthropoda > Arachnida > Ixodida > Ixodidae > Amblyomma > Amblyomma americanum. Next base: position 686 of record JARKHS020017179.1, read on the forward strand.
TAAATACGTCCACAGCCAAAACAGCCGGACCGTCTTCCGTTTCAGTTTGAGGGTGAAGCCCAATTTGAGACCCTGGATGACATTCATTCAATTCTAGCCACCATAACAAACGAGCTGCTATAATGCGTTCATAAGGCTTGCAGGTAGTAGGCGTGAGTGAAACAGGACGGAGGGCCGTAAGGGAAACTGCTGGCTTACCTGATTTTGGTATTGGTACAAAGATAGAATGTTTCCACTCTGGAGGAATAAGTCCAGAATGCCGCACCTCATTGAATGTAGCAAGGAGGGGACTGTTGTAAAGCAGGTCGTTCTATATTACGACACAACGAGTTAGGTATGCCGTCGTTTCCGGGAGCAGTGCTTTTTATGAGGCGATCTATGGAGGCCAGCAATTCTGCCCGGCAAAAGGAATCCGTAGACTCTCTGCTATGCGGCCGAAGGAGCGGCTCTCAGCATAATACAAATAATGTTGGCGACAGGGGACTGCCCTGGCTAATGCCACGCTCTATGCTAAGTGGGTCGCTTAACACCCCGTTAAAAAGTAAACGAGCTGTAAGGTCGGAATTCAGCCGTTCTAAAACGCTCCACGAACACCGCCGGAAAGCCGAAAGCCCCGAGAACACCAAATGTAGCGGTGCTCAACTTGATCGAAGGCTTCCACTTGATCGAGTGAGATGAAACAACCCGGTATTCCCGTTCTCGAAGTGAACGTGAACAAGACACGCGTTAGTGCGATTGACGGGAATACGAAGCGTCCGGGCATGCTGCATGTCTGCGTAATGCTTATGAGCGCCGCTAAAACCTTGCTCAACCTTTTAGCCGGCAGTGAAGCCACGATCTTATAATCTGAATAAAGCAGAGTGATCGGGCGCCACCCCTGCGGGTCAGATGGACATCCGCCAGGCTTCAGGATCAGCACTACACGGCTCTCTCTAAAAGGCTCCGGCCTCTAATCATCCCTGACAAAGGCGTTCACCATCCGAAGAAGGAGAAGGGTCTGGAGCTGAGGCGGTGTTCGTGCCGTTAACTGTCGCGAAGAGCTCCACGGAGCTAACTGGGGCGCTAAGCTGTGTGCCTAGATCACTCGGCACCTGAGCCAACAGGCCCCCAAAACTACGTACGGCGTCAGTGAAAGAGGCTGAGCCCTGCCATCCGGCCTCAGACACAAACTGTTGCGAACGGTGACGCGAAAAAGCGTCAGAGACGGCAGCCGCATTGCTGCTCCTGAAACCGTCAGGCAGAACCATCTCTTCCACGCGAACCTGTCGTGCCTCGTCCGGTCTACCTGCTCGCTGCTGTCGTAGCACGGAGGGATGCGAAACTTGGCTGCTCTGTACGAGCGCCTGGCTAGCTGCACACGAGGACTGGCGTAGTTGCGTCTGGTAGCGCGCTTCCAGTAAATTAAGATAATCGCGCATCGCGAAGATGAACGGCGCGTTACGTTGCACGGTGCGTATACGGGCGAGGGTGTTGTTATCTCGCACGTAATGCGCTTTCTGCGCTGGCTCCCTTGCAAGCCAAAAGTGATCGCCAGGCTCCTTTTTTATCGTCCAGGACATGGGACCTTCGTCGTCTCCATCCGGGCTTCCCAGTGTGCGTTCAAGAGCTACCACGCTCTGTGAGCAGACATGGATCCACGTCTAGACATGGATCCGCGTCTAGACGCCACGCGTCTAGACGCGGGGCGTCTCCGCCCATGTCCAGTACTGCTGACAGAGGTCGATGATCGCTAATCCGTGGGGTGCCCGGGTGAAACGCGTGCACATCACAAGAAACCACACAACACTCCAGTTCGCGTGGGAGCAGGAATTTATCAAGACGGTTAGCTTACCTGCCCCGCCCCAGATGCCACCAAAACTATCACCGTGTAGCTTAACCCAGCGCTTTTCCCGTCTCGTCTTCGTCGGGCTTTCTTCTCGCGCTGTGTTTACTGTGTTGCAACTAATGGGGTTTTCTTTCATTACAAAAACCGTGTGTATGCGACGGCAGCTTAAGCATGGCATGGAACGTCATTTCGAAGCCATTGTGCTTTTAAGTGGTTAATCTATACTGCGAGTCCGTATTCTTTTAGGTAAACTCTAAAAACCCTTTACTTAAAAAAGTACACGCCAGAAAACACATCTGGAATACAAATTTTCAAACTATACTTTCTAGGCCATAACGAATGGCAGATTGCAGGATTTTGAAATTATACGGGGAGCTTGGGTTTCTGCCGTGAGCTTATATCGGAGAGGTCCTTGCAACAAAGCTGTAATTCTCACGGCGCATCAAAGCCAAATCTTGTCTTCAAAACAATTTTACAGGGTTGTATCGTCACGATTCCTTTGAGATGCGATTATACATTTACGACAGGAAACTGGTCACGGCAAGGCGTTGCACAGGCTGCCACCGAACAAATACCGGCTTGTTGTAGATTATAACGTTCGAAGGAAGACGGCTTAAAGAAAGACACGTGTATTTCATCGCGTTGAGCATGACACAGTGTGGTCTCCAGGAAGGGCGGAGAAATAGCATTTTTTACGGTGGTGAACTAAAGCAGTACTCTACACGGGCAACATAAATTTTACAAATTTTTTCGGAGAGCGCGACGCGGTGATATGGCGACAAAAGCAAGACGAGGAAACCAGGGTAGAGAGAGTTCATGTCGGGGTAATGGTTGTAGTAGTCGTATGCATCAAGGTAGGCGTATGGTGGGCAGCGTGCTAGCTTGCGGGCATTGTCGGCATGATAAATGGAGTGGTGGCGTATTGAGATGGTGGAGCAGCAAGGTTGGAAGCAGCGTGTCGAGAGCTGTTTTGGACCAGTTGCGGTACATAATATATATAAGCGAGAAAGGTGAATAACTTACTGTGACAAGGCGGGAGGAATTGCGTGCGAGTATGACGCATGAGAGAGCAATATCCCAGTCACTATGGACCAGCGAGACGTACGTACTGCGAGCACCACTCTCAGAGCGTGCTTGAGGCTTTCGATTACACCGTTTGTTTCGGGATCATATGAAATGTTCAGCTATTGCTTAGTGAAGAATGAACTAATCATGCAACTTCACTGTGAAATCGAAGGCCACTGTCGGCAATAAGTTTACGGGAACGGCTATTAGGCACAATGAAGTCGTTCAGAGGGAAGTCGGCAACATAAGTAGCAGTCTTGGTTGGAAGATCTCGTTTCTTTGCATATCGTATAGCAGACCGTAAAAAAGCCAAAGCATCTGTTACTCAAGGTCGACTCAGAATTCTGAATAAGAAAGTCTAAGTCGGAACGGCACCAAGTTTTGGGTAGGACGTCAGCAGTTTGAAACATGTCCGTTGAGAGTGGCAAAGCGTTTCACTGATGGTGACCGCCGTCCTCTAGAGGAATAAAAGTTTTTTTGTTGAAATGCTGATCAGCGCCCAGAGGCTTCCACTCATTGTGATGTTCAAGATAGCGATCACTGACAGAAATTATCTTTTGGGAGATGCTGCTATGCGCTGATATTTAATTGTCTACTCAACGTGTTTCCTTGTCAAATTGTTCACATTATCAGAAGCAGCAGAATCGCCAGGCTTATCTATTTAAATTTGAAGCCCAGTACCTATGTCCTGCCGTAGCTTGTAGCGCCCAATTTGAAACCAGGACTAAAATTATTATACTTACAACCTGGCATTCGGTTGTATAAATTAACAGCATAGTATCACCAGTAGGGGCGGGCGCCGGAAATAAGTGAAATTTGCTGACAATGAGGCAGTTCACCGTGTTGTAATAGTTCAATCTTATACCGTACATCTTAGGCTCCGGGTAGTTATGATTGATTTCTACCTGTCCTTAAGTGAGGGGAATTTCACAGTGTGGAATTCGGAGAAATCTGTTTCCCTTGTCACTGCGGAATAAAAAATTTTTGACCTTAGGGCGTGTCAGTAAATCGACCTAAACTATGTAGCGAGATTTGACTCCTTTGGGGAAGAAGAGGAAGTGCTCGAGCGTAGACGTGATAGTTCTGAGTTCTGTGTTTTATTATTGTTTATCCTGTTCACAGCCAATTTGTGAACGATAAGACCTTGCTTCTGTGCAAATGGAGGCCATGGACGCCCCTGTCAACAGATTTCCAGCAATGTGGGCGAAATCTCATGAATGAAAACCTAGCCGACAACCCCAGGCGGAAGCTAGAAACGGCGCTGCCGAGCGACGCCACGCTGCGCGCCTGTGTCATTGGTTTCGGCTCAGTCAGTGGCAGCCACGCGGCCGTCTGCTGCCTAAACGTTGATGCAAGCTTCGGCGGCTACGGACGTGCCCTCTGGAGCATCTTCCGACTCTGGACTTGTGACATAGGCTGCTCCACCGCCCCCGTGCCTCTTGCACTGCCTCAAGGTACTGTGCCCGTGGCTCCAGTTGCGACTCCTCTTCTAAGGCCAACAGTACCGGCTGAGCCCCTGACACCTTTTCAGATGCCTCAAGGAACTGCGCCTGTGGAACCAGTTGTGCCTTCTCTACCAAGGCCACCCGTACCGACTGAACCGACTGAGCCACTGCCACCTCAGCAGAAACCCCCAGTGAGTACCGCCTCATCTGCACCGACTCCAATACGCTTCCGCGTCACCATCAAGCCTACATTGCGCTTTGACATAACTTCCATCCCTCCCCGTTATGTTCAAGCCACTATTGATCATGTGGGCTCGTCTAACTACTGTGGATTTGTCGCTCATCGCCCTTCTAACACTATCACGGTGAACGTACCATACTTAGCGGCCGCTGAAAAATTGTGCACTGTAACGCAGATCCCCCTGAACTCAAGTTAACATGTCTCCGTACTAATATAATACGCATCCGGGCCTAACACCCTGAGATGCATTGTCCAGCACGCGTGCAGCACTAGCCCTCCTGACGAAGTTAGAGCAAATACCCGCTAAGCCCGGCCAATGGGGGCACATGCAAAATACCTGACCGAATCCTGCAGCAGTGCGCATATGGAGGAGAAAGCATGCCTTTGCGCCCTTTGTAAATTGCCAGGTCACGACCTAGTTCTCCTGCTGGTCCGAAGAAGAAGGCAAAGAAGTTGAATAAGCCATCTGGGAGCACTGCTATCATCAAAAACAATCGCTTCGCTCCTCTAGGGTGTGTTGAAGACGTCTTCCCCGAAATTCCTTCAACTGACTCCCCAACTCTCAACGTGCCTACTGAGCCACTTTCTTACGCACAAGCTGCTCACAGTCGAGGAATGAACGCCGCATCAAGACGTAAGGCCACGGTCAACACAGATGTAGACACCGCTCTGGAGAATGCCATCGCAGAGGCTCGTCGGCATTTTGAGGAACTCACTAAGCGCCGAGAACAGCCGCGCTCACAGCCATCTCGGAGAAACATACCAAACGAGCTACCTCATCACGAAGTATCTGCAAACAGCACTGAGCCGCATACTCGCGCCGACGTCCCAATAAATGTGCACTCCCAGGCAGTGGACAAAATGGCGCTCATGAAGCAGCTGATCACCCTGATCGTTGAAGCTCTTCGACCTCGCCATGGGTAGTGCCTCATTTCTGGTAGTTGAGGCCGCCGAGGCTTCGCTAATAAGTCATCTAAAGTGAACAACCGTCAGCGCCACTGAAAATTCAAGGCCTGGGCTTTCCTTATTCAAGAGCGTAATTCTCTTCTCCTCTCTGGTTTCTGGCGTACGATTCTCCTTCCATACCTGATCGTCGTTGCATCGCTTCCTCCCTCCATCCAGATAAATCTGCAATCAATGTTCATCGTTTTGTTCCGAATACAGCGATTCTTCTTTCACGGTGGTGCAACACACGCCAAGAGGTCGTTGGCCTTCTCGTAAAACCTGCACATACACCATGATACTTGTATTTTACAATGGTCGTCCGGGAACAGCATCTTCCAATTTAGGTTGCATTCGATTGCTCCGCAATAACTGCTCGGGCACCCCTATTTTAGTTTGCGGAGACATCAACGGTGCTCACACTTCGTGGTACTATCCTTTGGATTCCTCCCGGGGTGCTCACATTCATGGCATCTTTCTAGATAATTCAACTACTAAATCAACCGCAAAATTCAACGCGCCCCCGGGATGGCCCGTATTCACCTGATTTGTCTTGGTGGTTAGTTCCCGGCAACCCTCCTTCGACTGTTGAACCTAATAATTAGGCTAGTGATCACAGTCATATCTTAATATCCATCACACCTTCGCGTCTCCGGAAAATACGCCGCAGCGCACGCTGTACATCATAAGATTCCGTACGCGCAGATAATCGGTTGTCTACATTGAACCGATCTGCTGTTCCCTCTACTATCTTTTCTGTTTTGTACAGTCACACATTCTCCACTGCTGTACATGAGGTTGATCCGAACCCGCACACGCACCCTCTTAATCTCTAGGCCATTCACCGAAAGGCGGATCATTATGCTTCTCGTAATCCCTATGACCTTTCCGCTCTTGCAGCTCTTCCCCGGGCTACTGCACGTGCGCGGCGCTACTCAAAGCGACTTAGCAGGCAACGCTGGGCTGCATGGTCTGCCCGCTTCTCCTCTACACAGCGTAATCGACATCTTTGGCGGGTATTTCATGCCATGGAATGCATTACTCAAATAGCTGATTATACAGAAAGCATTCGTTTGGCTCAGAATGTGTATAAAGCTTCATTTGCACTATAGGCAGCCTGTCCGTTTTACTCACATTATGACTGCGTGCCTACCGCTTCTCCTATTTTATAAATTTCTAGCCCCCAGATGAGGTTACTATTGATTTTATCATGGCAGAATTGCTGGCCTCTATAGATGTCTATAAAACTAGCACTGCACCCGGACACGACGGCATACGTAACTCGTTCTTTCCTAATTTAGAAGGACCTGCTTTACTACTGTCCCTCCTCCATACATTCTTTGAAATGTGGCATTCTGCAGTTATTCCTGCAGAGCGGAAACATTCGTTCGTTGTACATATACCAAAATCCGGTCTGCCGCCAGTTTCTCCTTAGACCACATGCCCTGTTTCACTTACGCCTACTATCTGCAAGCTTTATGAACGCATTCAAGCAGCTCGCTTGTTATGGTGTCTAGAAATGAATGAATGTTATCAAGAGTCTGAAATTGGGGTCCGCCTTTTAACTAGAGCGGAAGACGGTCTGGCTGTTTTGGCTGCGGACGTATTTAACCATTCTCTCCAAAGTAATCTTATTCGTACGGTGATCGCGACTGACATCACCAATGCATATGACAACGTCCTTCACTCTGCAATTCTTGGCACCCTTCAAGATCTCGGTCTCCCGCATCGGTTTCTCCTCTAAGTTCACTCATTTCTAACAAACAAACGTGTCAGTGTAGCTGTCCATGGGAAGCCTTTTGTTCACTTCACCATTAACCGCTGTGAACACAAGGGTTCAGAATTCGCCCCCACATTTCTTTACGTAACTTTTATACCTATTGCCCAAGGCCTAAAGAAAATGCCTTCTGTACGCGTCCTTGTGTATACCGACGACATAACCTTCGGGTCCTGTCATCCAGATGCGTCTGTGCAACAGTCGGCGCCCCAGCAAGGGCTGGATGCCTTAACATCACGACTCCCCCTTTAGGTCTGACCCTATCGTGTAAGCAATCATATTTTATTCTCATTGAAAACTGATGTTGCTTACGAAAAGCAGTCTTTATTACCTTCACGTTAGATAATTCTCAAATTTCTCAAGCAGAAAGTGTGCGTGTTCTAGGTCTTCTACCTCATACATACATCTGGGACTGGGACCCTGTGGCTAAACGCGACCCGTAAATCGGCTTACGCTACTCTCGGTCTGATTCGATGCATAGCTATGCGCTCTGGCGGAGTGCGTTCTGATACTGCCCGTCAACTTGTACGCTCCATCCTCCAGCCGCGGATAGTGTACCAGGCAAAATTTCATCGCCTAACCTGTCGACAGTGGGACTCCCTTGAAGCAATCAATCGGGAGTCTATGGGCGCATATCTTATCTCCCTCGTATTACACCCACATGCATTCTGCAATGGTAAGCTCAATTCAATAGATTAAGTAAAACCATACACCAGCATGAGGCAAACAGAGCACGGAAGATGTCGCTTCGGCTTGGCCGTTTACAGACTCTTCCTCCATGGTCGTTGTGTCAACTCACCGACGTTCACTCCTCTGCTTGCCGGCGATATTAGCCGCGCATTTACCTCCAGGGTACACAATATACACCGATGCATCATACACAGAACAGCAGGAAGCTACCGCAGTTTTACAGCCCCTCCAAACTTAATCTTAACTCCCGCGCTACATAAAATGCGGATATTTCCAACCACCTTGCATTGGAACTTCAAGGGATACACAATGCAAATGCTTTCCTTCCACTCGTACCCAAATTCGATATTGCCCATATTCACAGTGACTCCCTCGCCGCCCTTAAGCAGCTTAAGGTTCTCGGGAGGACATTCCAAACTACACAATCCATTCACGAACTCGGCAAAAAATACCCCTGTACTGTGCGCATGCATTGAATTTGCGGCCATGCTCACGGTGCGCATAATATTCACGTGAACACAATGACACACCATAAAACATCAGATATTCACCACCTCCCCCCCCCCCGATCCTTTCCTGTCCCATGTTTCGGAGAAACAAGCGTTGCGTAAGAGAACATGCGCTCCAATTCTTCCGTGTTCGTACCTTCTGCCACGTAGTCTCACTCTAGAGGAGGAGGTATCCGTGCGCTGGATTCGGGCAGGAGCGGCTCTAACTCCCTCTTTGCGTCATCGGGGGTGCGACAAACACTTAGAACTGTCTGACAAGGGTCGCCATAGTGGTGCTGCGCCTGAACTGTGTGACTCAAAACACTTGCTGTAGACTTGCTTGGCTACAGCCTCCGTGAGACGCTTCCTAAGGAAGATCGGCCTGCGATGGGATGTTGTAGAGGACTATATCAAGTTGACTCTTGATAATCGCTTTGTCGCGAACCTTTGCTTCTTTTTAAGCAAGGCTTGTTTACACTCATTCTTTCAACTCTCTCTCGCCTTCTCATTATGCCTAATGGCTAACATTTAGAATAAAAAAAAACTCCTTTGTTAAGTGTCGCTTTACAGTTGCGACCAACTTCAACGTTGAAGCCTTTCTTCCACGCTTACAACCGCCGTAAAATTATCTAGATTTTGCTTTTTTCCTGAATTCTTATCACATCTATTCTGCTACCTCCGCAGTCATCATCCCATATCTACGGACCTCAAGCCGGATCACGCTTACTATTTCCATGTATCCGTCACCTGCTCGTCGACGATCGATCCAAAGTTCTGTTTTGTAAGGAAAGCCACCATACGGATCAATCTTCCCGAAAACATCAACCTTCACTGTAACCTTCCGCAATTCGAAGCGTGCATCGGAAACTTTGTCAATTTTTGCTAGCCGAGCACTTAAGTAAAACCCCGACAATGATGAAGGTTGCTATTTTGGCGGATGTTCATGGATTTTTGCTCACGGACAACGATGCCACTAGGAAAATTTTACCAGAACCGCACAGATCGCCACCACATCAGCACATAATGTTTAAAAAAACTCGAGTGGTCAATTTTGTTAGTCATTAATCTTTTGAGGTGATACCGTTAATTAGCTTTGCCCATATATGGGGAGTTGGAATTCCCGACTTCACGTTCATAGATCCCTGGGAGTCCTTATACAGCTTCTGGCTTCGAGATGCAGCTGCTAAGCGATGGGCCACTGCTCTGTGATGACAGGTGGTGCTATCCATGCTCGAGCAACCTGTGACGATGATTTAAAACTTTAACTTCCGCCTACCACGGCAGTCAGTTTGCTCCAATCGTGTGGGCTGGTCGCGATGACACCATATTGTTACATAACATAGGTGGCTCACCTAGGGAGGCGGAGCAGCCGTTAGCTTCTGAACCTCTTGTTTCAAGATTTCAAGTGGTCGCCATTGACGAAACTGCAGACGCTACTGAAGCCGGACCATTTTTCGGACATGGAAGCACCCCTAACGCTATGACATTAAGTATGATCCCGGTATCAGTGTTACTGTCCAGGTCCCCCGAACAGCTTCACAAATCTTGTTTTATCAAAGCGCCTGTTGCTTAACGGCAGCTTTAGAGATATTCGCTTTCTTGATTTCTTCCTTCCATGTTATCTCGTATGCGGTGTCTTGCATGATTTATTCATCTACGAAGAAGCTTATCCGCGTTGAAATAGATAGCTGGGACTTTTCTCCCTTTCGTGCCATGATCAACCATATAAACCTAGCCTCCTAAATTTTCTGCGCGAAATATGTCTTAGAACCTTGCTCCTTCTCCTAAAATGTCCGCCAGACAAAATTTGGGTGCTATCTGTTGGATGCATCACAAAGCTTTCTCCGTTCTAGCTCTGTTGAAAGTCTAGGAGCAGTGTAGTCGAAACAATTGCCTGTCTTAATCTGTGTACTTGTCATTATGTCACCGCAGCCTACTAAAGTAAGCGTAATGCCACGATGTAAATATATCTCACGCAAATGTATTTCTTGCTTGAAAGTTACAGAACTACAGACGAGCAGGAAATCTGATATTTTCACGAAGAGAGGATGAGTACCTCAATATCTTCAACCTTTAGAAAGGTTTTGCAAATTATCATTTACAGAAACCACGGTGTATATTTTGCATCTGTTTTTTGACAGAGCAATGATCCTGTCAAATACGGCAGGTCGCGCACAGCTGCTCCTTCAAGGAAGAATGATATTTCAACGAAGGGTTATTCCATGGTCTGCGAGTAAAAATTGTGCGTGGACGTAAACCATGATACAGCAAATTGCAACCTTCAGAATCATTATGGCTCGGAGCAGACAGCGCAAAGAAATCACGAGATCTGAGCATTGCAGACACCCCCAAATGTTACTGATATTAATTCTTCTTTCAGGTTAGACCAAGGACTCGATTTCACAACAGGGAGACTATTCACGCTCTTAGTCGGCGTAAAAGAATGGGTGGGGAATTAGTTGGAAAATTAGGACAGTAAATGTTGAACAAAGAGAATATGAAATAAAATTGGCAGACTTCAGTAAAATACTACTTCGATATGACAAAAGCATGAGGCCTACTCTTGGAATAGGACATAACTGCACCAATGGCGCCTAAATCCACCATGCAGTTGCCCATATGCAACAAGGATGTGCGGCCAAGCTTGCAAGTGTTGGTAGACACTTTGTTCCCAAATAGAAGTAGTGCTCGCGAGCGCCACAGACTGCCAGGGAACAGCTTTGGGATTTGCCATTAGGCATCCATGTAAACGAGAATTTGTCAAAATACATGTAGTTTTCTCACTTAAATTGTACCAGTAATCTCGTTACCTCTTGATGAAAAGGCGGGTACATTCTATAACTGAAAGGGAAGGTAGTATGAAACGTTATTTTAAAGGCGGGGTATTTTAAACGAGAACAGATAATTGGGCAAGTTGGAAAGAATTCCGGGGAAGAAATGGGGAAGAACGAAAAGAAGCCAGGAGCGCTCGTGTCGCATCTTGTTTCTTCCACTACGTCCTGTGTTTCGCGCTGCTTTAATTATGTATTTTTAAAATACTAATATACCTGCCCGTGGCGCTCTCCTCTGGCCGGATGTAGAAGTCTGAATCGCGGCCCGTATTACACCCTGAAACAAAATATTTGCTATTATTTTCCGTCAAATAGAGGACATATTGAGGCGGCTATGTCTCCTCAGATAGAGAGTTCTCCGCATAAGAGTGTGAAAAATATGCCCTCAGGGAATAACTTTATCAATGCTATGTGATATTGAGGCCACATTTTTGTTTTTTTCCAGGGCGCAATACTTTATAGCGCGAGTCATAAATGGGAGAATAGAAGCACCAGCTAACAAGTACACGGGAAGCTGTAAACACTAATGAATTATTCATAACGTAAAAATGTTCACAGTACTACACTCCTGATGCTAAACGCTCTTTGTTTCCGTTTCAAGACCACTGACATGTCGCTGATGTATTGTTTATCTTTTGTCGTGATAAAAACACTTTGAGGAGTTCACAAACAAACGCTGCTGAAAATAACGCCCTTGAAACAGCACACGGTAGGCAAATTTTTAAAATCAATATTTTCTCTTTCTTTAGAAGCAGACTTGATGTCTGAAATGCGTGCGTATATTATTTAATAAAAAATTCATATTTTTTTCAAACTTGGGCGGCCGCCAACCACGTCCTATTATGCAACAATGGGGGACGTGTAGTTTTCTTGTGCTCAAAATAAATAACAAATAGAGATTGTCTGATTTTCTCCACTTTTACAGTGATTCGTAGTGTTCACTTGGCAATAAAAGAAGCTGCGCGGCTTTTAGTTTCATCAAAATTAAGCTCTGGAGCCAATGTGATTTGCCTGAAAAGCGTGTTTTACTAGAGCAGCCTCACCTTGGCTGTCGATTAGCTGCTGAAGTAACAGAAGCGCCTCCATGCGATGACGAAGAACACAAATGGTATTGAGGTTTTGTTTTCTTTTTCCAGGGGAGGGGGGGTGGATGGATCCAGCATGCTGCAAAGGACATGCTCATTGATCTTTCGACGCAGTAAATGTTGAGGACCAACGCTATGCTCACTTCTACTGACGACGCCCTGATGTCTTAAAGAGACAGCTTCGAAATGGCGGGGCATACTGTCGCACAGCTGTAAGAAGTGCTCAAGAAATCTGAACAGCTGTGCCTACCTGTACTCTGTGCCGACGCCACGGGGGCGGGATGAGCGAGAGTGCAATGGCCACGCATCGTTGTGTATTAAAAATACATTGCCTTAATTCTATTTATTGGGTTCAAATTCCATGCAAATGAATACTTATATCTGACCAGTTATATGCAATCATAAACCCAATACAAAGATTTTGTCAGCCGGCTTGGGGGCTCAGTCAATGCAGTGCTTGACTGCTGCCCCGAAAGACGTGGGCTGGATCCCTGCCACGGCTGCCGCCTTTCGATCGAGGCCAAATGCTAGAGGCCCGTTTAACGTCCAATATAAGTGCATGTTAAAGACTCCCAAGCGGTTGAAATCATCCGGAGCCATCTACTACGGCAACCGTCGTGGTCTGAGTAGCATGGAGAAGTTCAACGCTATAAGCCTGAGCAAAACCGACGAATAGTTTGGTTTATGGTTTATGGGGGTTTAACGTCCCAAAGCGACTAAGGCTATGAGAGAAGCCGTAGTGAAGGGCTACGGAAATTTCGGCCACCTGGGGTTGTTTAACGTGCAGTGACATCGCACAGTACTCGGGCCTCTAGAATTTCGCCTCCATCGAAATTCAACCGCTGCGGCCGGGATTGAACCCGCGTCTTTTGGGCCTGCAGCCGAGCGCCGTAACCCCTCTGCCACCGCGGCGGTTGAAACCGAGAAATTTTTCGAGCGTTATGCACGTCATCGTTGGAATTCCCGAAGCCCGTTTCTTTCGGCTTCCAGGCATATATGACAAGGTACTTTCGAAATTATCATAGAATGGTTGGATTGTCAGTATCGTATGCTGCGGTACTATTTTTTATGCAATCGGATGAAGAATGAAAAGAAAGGATTGTGAAATATATGAAAGAGCACGAATATATTTAATGACAAAAGTTTCAGATAACATATAGCGCAGTCTTGAGCCTACAGCGCGGGTTTCTTATGGGATATGCTAGAGAATGACAGAGAGTATATTCCTACACTTTAAACATTCAAACAGCAAATTTGTCTCACCTTCAAATTTCGCCATAATAGTGCTGACGTTTTTTATCTTTATTACTTGTTTGAAATAATCGCAAACGATAACTTCGAGTTACAAAAAACTCCCAATGTGTTGTTTCGGGCCGGTTCCACTACAGCTTTTTGCAATTTGATTGTAAATCAATGCAGTGCTTCACACCACACCCTGTTGAATTTTAAACAGAGCGTCCATGCCTCACAGAAGGCGGGCCATTTAATTTTCGAGGTTCTCAATATCGCGATCTTTTCACTGAAAGGAAATTTCCTGAGCTGAAGATGTTAAATTTTGATTTTGTTAGATTTAACCACCAGTGTGTAACGCTGCGTTGAAGACAACGTTTCCTAATAACCTCCATATGAATTTCACCGTCAAGTTTTTCATGAATTAGGGCAATGTGTGTTTATATGTGTAGTTAATATTGTATGCCTGAAGGTACACTGAAGTTATAAAAAAAGGAAAACACACAATCAAAAAATCATTCAGCAAAGAAATCCAAAATTTCTTATACTTCGTGTGCTATTCAATATGTGAAATTTTAGTGAATATTTATAAACATTAAAATTTGTCTAAGATATTGCTTGTACTGTCATGGAGTTACGCAGTGGTTAGCGGAAGAACCGTAAGCACTGTGCAGCTTCGCCCAAAATGACGAATCTGTTTGCGGCACACAACGACCGTCTGCCAACTTTGCCTACGTCTTGAGTCTCTGAAGCGACAACGAAGGCTGCTTCAGGAACAGATTACTCCGAATCCCAATACCCGCCTTCCCCTCTGCTGTTGCCCATATAATATGCCGGTGCTTGCTATCTATAAATTCACCCTTGACGGCCCCTCTCTAGCCAGTTAAGACAGTAGTTGCACTCCACAGAAAAATACCCGCTTGACATAGCTGCATTCGCACGTGGTGCCCGCCACTTGTCTTAGGCGCCGTCCTAATGATCACCGGTCTGGTTACAACAGTCTGGGGCCTCTCAAGCATTAACGTATGCTGTTCAGCCGCGAGAGGTGGTGCGGTTTCGGTTTCTATGTAGCCTTTTTTGGAAATGGTGGCTTTAAGAGCAGGTCGGGGCAGATATCAACGGCTACCGAGATGATCAAGGGATCGGTCACGTGACTACGGAGTAGATTGTGCGAAACCCAAGTATGACGAAAGAAGCGTGAGCCGCTTGTATTCAACAGCCTTAGACAAAGCAGAGTGTGCGAGCATGATGGAAGGGCTGCTGCGAATCTGTGTTTAAGAATTTTTTAAGCTCATTGGTTTCAGCGAAAACACAGCTTTGCGCTCCAAAACAGTGAATGTTTTCTCTCACTTGCACCTACCTGCTTTAGAATACACGTCCAATGCCGGGCTCTATGCAGTGGTCCCAGACTCGATCGGATCGTAAAGAGACAATAGACTGCTGCGCAAACCTCACATTTCCAGTTCACTTTCAAACCTATGATTTATTCCGGGTCATCCTTAAAGCCTTCCTTCGAGAAGAACAAAAAAGGTGTATTGGTACCTGTACAGCAGCCCGCTGCACCTTGTGCCATCGCTAAAATAACTTCTGCACTAAAGAGGCGCAATCTGAACACACATCTCCATGAGCTGAAGTCAACAGGCGGCGTCTTATATTTGTGAAAAAGACAAATCGAGAGCAAACTGTTCCCTTGTGTCCGACATTGACTTGGCGCAGGAATGATTATATAGAACGTAAGTGGGTTCACCACAGAAATTGGCCCAGTGAGTTCTGAAGTAGAAATCCGCGCAGATAATACATAGAACATCTATTGTGGTTTTATAATGTCAAATTATTTCGCCACGATTAGTATAAACCCATAAGGGCTCATGCAAAATGTTCGTGCTCATTAGAAGTGAGACCGCCAATACAAACCTCTTCAGTTTTCGACGCCCTAGTTCAACTAATGTAAATTATGCGCGAGGAAATGCGGCTAATCTACTGCCATCTATTCTTTCGCCATCGATAACCTAATACTTTCATTATATAGTGTCCATGCTTTTGAGCATTTCGGTGGTTTAACTTCTGTGTACTAAAACTCAAGTTCGAATGTGTGCAGTTGCAACAGGCTACTACTGAATGCTTCACGGATATCTGCTTTAAGATTACGTTTAAGCCATAACTTTGAATGATCCGTGCCTCAATTTTCAAATTGAATTCAAAACTTGGTTCGTTACATGAAGAAAAAAATTAACGTGGGGAGAGCACATACAACTGAAACTTGATAACCTGTGGTTTCAAGTATACGCAACGGCTCTCAAGGCTTGGCAAACGCAGCAGTCGGCAGATCAGATAGGGAATCTTGTGTGCATAGGCTTCTGGCAGCAGCACTTGTCCCACGCACCACGGCCTAAACCGGCTGTTAATGACGACGACACCGAGCAGCACTCCGGCTGCGCTCCAGCCTAGCGTTTACACCTCACGCTAGTTTTTTCTGATTGGGTCAGAAATCGCATGACTCTACTACACTACTGTCAATAAGTGGGCTCTTAATTACCTCAGTCCAGCCTCTTAATTGTTGCCACACGCACTCCGGAGCCCATTGAGGGCAGAGCTTATCGAAGAGGCAGTTGTTCAGCAGTTAATCTCGTTACGCTGCTGCTGATGATTATGATGTATGTTTTATTGGCTACGAATACCGTGCAGCATCCACACACATAAAAGTCAGCTCAGGCGAATCAAGCTCTGTAACTTTGCTGGCACTCGCTCTATTATGTTTTTTGTTGAGTTTATATCATGGCGAGCGCAAGTCTAAGCTTCAGTTGCTAAAATAAGCCAGAATTAACAAGAAATTCTCAAGATGAAGCTCTATTACAATAACCGCCGCACATTGGTTTATTTAATGAACTAGCCAGCTTTGAAAGTGGTGCCCTACTGCAACATACTAAATTTTTCCATCTAGAGCGCCGACGTGTGCATAGGCAGTTGTTATTTAGATGCACTGCAAAAAAAAATCCAGATCTGCTTTTTTATTACTTTGTTTTACTAAAGCGCAGAGATAGAACCGAGAAGAATCATCTCAAGATTGTCGTTTGTCATGTCAGAAAAATATCTTTCGTAAGCATCTGAGGTGAGAGTCGCATCTCGAATGTTTGTCGGCGTGGTTGACATTATCACACAGGATGGTATGAAGGTTGTCGTTCACAATGCCGATATGCTACGCTCTTTTGTTATTCCAAAGAATAATTTGTCTCCACACAGCTCAAAGGGCACTACACCAATGTGAATAAAAAATGCACATCCTATATGCTTTGAGAACTTCAAGAAAGGGTATACATATTTTACGAGCAAACATATTTCATTTTTTTACCGCCAAGTTAGCAGAGAAATTTGGCTTCTACGTGATGACAAGGATGCAATGCTCATTCTCGGAATATTCTTGCACCACGGCTAAACATTTTCCCTTGAAAGTTCGCACAGTGCCCAAAATTTAAGTCCTCGGTGATGAACTGACAGCTATATGTGTCGATTGCAAGGCAGCCAAGAAAAAAGTTCAGAGAGCAACCAAATGATTCGTACTTTGGCCGAGACATTTTGAAATTTTTGCCGTTTGGCAAACTCTTCACTCTTTTTGAACGACGATGCAAAATTTTTAAAGCAGCTGATGTAAAATATGAGTTAGGTGGATGTTTCTAATCCAAAAAAAATGCTTATCAGGTTCCTATAGTACTCACAACTTTGTGATACAAGGTGAGAGAACGTTTATATTGAACGAGCGCAGTTAGGCACGACTGCATGAAGACTGACGAAGACTGCCATGGTTGGTTTTGATGGTTTATCTCGATTGTTCTTTCTTTAAGTGAAGCACGGTCGAGAGCGGCGAGCATGCTGCTCTGCATGCTCTCGCCGCCGCAAATTTATGCAGTTACGGGTGGCTACATAGGCGACATTACACTGCTCTATTTTTCGCTCGCAATGCCGACGCAGGATTTTCTGGGTAACGGGGCCTTTAACGCTATCGGGCTAATACAAGGTTCGCAGCGCTATAAAAAGAGTGGAAGAAAATTTCAAACACGTGCCCTCATCCACGAGTCAGTCAAAAGCTGGCCGCGAAGCTAAAAGGCTCCTCAGCAACAACGAGCACACTGACAGTGCGTGAGGATAGGTTCTCTCTCATAGACTCCCTCAGGTCTTTGCTATTAACTGAACAAACAACGTGCTTAAAATTATTATTGGGTAAAAAAAAGCGGGCAGCCCTTTTCTCTCTCCACTTCTATGCCCTCTGCACCTGTGCTCAAACCACTAAGGCCCTCTTTCACGAAGTCGCACTTCAAGCACTGACTCAGTTTTACACTCAGTCTAGTGTTTTCTTGTAATCTACATAGGTTATTAGCATAGAGGCTGGTTATGTTATAGGCATTTGTTTCTATAAGCTGATCGATACTGTGAATATGATCTCCTACGCATGGGAGTACACGATACATACCAAGAACTAACAGAACCTCATCGCACGGCTCAGATTGACAGACAGCCCTTCACAAATACCGGTAGACCCATTCTCGCCTTTCCAAAGGTTCGGAGATTCGGCCAACAGGTTCACCCCCCAACAACACCCACGCCATCCCAACACACATCAGGGACAGACTCAAAGTTCATCCTCTGCCCAAAAACGTACACCCAGTTCACAACCAGGCCAGACGCCAAGCTCGTGCCAAGGTGCGAAGCTTCGTGCGAAGCTCGTGACATTAAACTCACGCAAACGACAAAGACGCGGTTTACGTGGAGGGGGCCGAGTACATCCACAATTTGCCCTCTGCCATCACTGTAGCATCGCATTACCTCAAACACGTAGCCTCGTGCTCGATCAAGACAACAACCTCACTTGAAGCCAAAGAAGCAGCCATAGCGCTTGCCATTACCTCCTCCACTGCCACATTCATTCTGAGTGGCTCTAAAACAGCAATCACGAATTTTGCACGGAGACACATTCGTTATAAAAGCCGAAAAATTCTCAATTTTTGCTCCAGAGAACCCCGACCAATTGTAATAGTTTGGGTGCCAGCACACGCCGGCAACCCCAGCAACGAAGTGGCCCACTCTCTTTCTCAAGTGTGCGTCAACCGTGCAGGACACAGCGTACACCGGAGTGGCGCTAGAGTCCGGCTCGTCACCTATCATGAAATAACCCTCTATTACAGTGAGCAAAGACGCGTCTATTCCCCACCACACATCTCCCTCTAGAAATAACAAAAAACTACCTGGAGACAGCTCCAGGCTCGCACATTCCCATCACCGACTTTGTTAGCCCGTATCCGCCCAGGCCAATACAGACCCGAATGCTCTCTTTGTTAGGCTGCAAAGGCACTTTGACCGCATTTTATATTACTGCCGAGAATTTCAACCACCATCTCGCTGGAACCTCAAGGACAAAGAGGGTTGGGAGATCGCGGTCTCCAGCAGCTCCGGACCAGGCTCACAAAGGAGGCTGGTAGAGTGGGCTGAAGAAGTCGCCGCACGTCATGGACTGTTGGCCACCACCCGGGATAACGTGCCAGACAAACTCTAAGCAGTAACTCATCCTTAAGGCTCATCAATATAGTTTTCACCTACCTACTCAGCCCGCTTGGACATGAGAAAAGACGCGCACACTGCCTCTCCCTCGTCGTTGTCCACTACTCCCACAGGCCTGCCGCTGGTCCACATTTGTTGCTAGTACCCTCCCAACAAGTAGATAGCAGAGTAGTGCTTGCGGCTGGGCTTGTTGATGCGTATTCGTGAAAAACATGAGAGCACAAAATAGCAACACGGAGGAGTAAGGAAACAGGACGAGCGCTGCCTTTGAAGAAGATTTACTCAAGGAAGAAAATTTATATAGCCTCTGTCCTTATCCATGCTCTTGATCGCAGTTGACATAGTTACCTCTCACAGATATGCATCAAGAAACAGAATTTTACTGTGGTGAAGAACAACTGACGTATCACTAATGCAATTTTCACCTCGCTTCTTGATATAGAAGGCTTCCGCGAGCTCACGTTCAGTCCTATCTCGGCTTTTCAATAGGACTTTGCAATCCTATAGTCGAGGCTTGCAGGCTACACGCTTCTGTTTTGAGCAGGCTTGGCAGTGGTCTGGAAGATAGGTACCTTTCTTGTTTAATGAATTCTTGTGTACAAGCAGGCGCTCCTTAAAACACCGTCCGGTTTGTCCTCGTACGCCTTGCCGCATGTAAGCGAGAACTCGTATACTACGCTCATCCTGTACCCTTACTCGTCCGTGTTCCCATTTTGCGCTCTCATGTCTTTCGCGAAAGAGGTAGCAATACTGGTGACTCATGGTGGAGACAAGATGGTCGGAGCGTAATACGTCTTCAGGCGGTCGCGTGAACAGTGTGACGCCCACGGAGGCACAGATCGGTAGGAGATAATACAGGCTAAACGATGCAGTTAACAGGAGACGTTTGCTCAATCACCCTGCACGGGCACTGGTTCTTGGCCACCAATGTCTGGGATAAATGCGGATGTGCTCCACGAGCCCTCAGTCAAAAAAGAGAGCCGGGTTAAAAGAACGTGACCAGCTCGAAATGTTTGGTGCAGCTTCATGACAAAATTAGCATTCCTTTGTGCGTGATCGGGCAACGCGGAGTCAACATTATGCGTGTTTTGCGCCCCGTGAAAGACGAGTATATTCGGAGCCATGAGAAAGGTATGGGAAGATCGTATCTGACGTAGACAAGGGCTACCGTTGATATTGAAGGAATAACACCGATAATCCCGTAGTGGTCTGGGGGCCGTGCTGTACACGAAAGTACAGAAGGGTAGGACATCGTCGCGGTTTGGTTTATCAGATGGAGATGGTAGGGAGTGGTTCCGCAGAGGAAAGTGTGACGAATTTCAGCATTACTTCAATTACTTAAGACAAGAAGACTCGTCCTCAGTCGCAGAACAGTCGCTGTGGCGCGACGTGACGTAAAAATTTGCGCCGCAGAATTAAACACGCCTTTGCAGCGGCCGCGGCGGCAGGCAGCGATGCTGTCTCGGCATAGCGGTTGTGGTGGTCGTACAAGTCGATGCTTGCATGGCCAAGCGGTCCGACGGGGCAGGCTACTGGTTGCAATGGTGGAGAAGCTTGTCGCGGAGTTGACTTGCGCTGTTTTCAATCGTTGCAGGAGCTGACGGATTTCTGAATGCAGTATTGAAGGCCAATTGAACTGGAGATAAAGCCGTTGGTACGTCCTGTATACATCGGCTTTAACCTTACATGGAGGACTGGTATGGTGAAAGGCACCCGCTTCGGCGTTAAAAACACATATAACCTCAATTAACCATTTTTGAAAGTCTGAGAGGCAGCTGCAACGATATAAAAGGTAAACCCGAATGGCAATCTTTGGGGCTTGTCTGCAGGTCACGAGGTACAGATGGCGGCGAAGGTTGGGACAGAAAAGCGAGAGGGGAGGCCATCCACGGATCTTTCCGCTGTTTGCAAATCATAACGCTTTTTTTGGATGCACTGGGGCGGGTTTTGAGAGGAGAGCCGAAGGTTTCACCGCTCATTTGCCTGGGTTGTAGTCCTCATTCCGGAACATCATTGGCGGTAGCCGCTGCCCGTGCTCTTTGAGCTAGAGCCCTCTGGGACTCCAGGTCCAAGCAGCCGGACAAGGTCGCCTGGCAGCCCTCGGTCGTTTGCTGATATACTCTCTATATTTGCGGATTATTCTCGCAGGCCCATACCATATTGTTACGTGGCGGCAAGCCAAGGAAAGCACGACATGATGACAGAATGAAGATATGATTTAATGGCTCAAGGGCCTAGCGCGAGCACTCCGTCCCGCGCCACTGCACTCTTCTTCGTCTTCATAACATGACCCCGGTCCTCAGAGCGATCGTCCCGATCGATTGCTTGAATTACGAATGGTGAGGTGACGATGAGGATGATAAGGAAGGATAGAAGAAGATGAAAGGCTTGCCACAAAGATGAAGGAGATGATCTGGTGGACGGTTGCCCCCGGAGCTTCAGGTCCAGCGGTCGGTCACCCACAGCCGAAGGTCAAGGGTTGAGGGATCGCCGCACAGCCCAGGCGGGGGTGCCGTCTTGGTTTGGGTCGTAGTCGGGTCATCGTACGTCAGGTCCTGGTCGTCGTGTCTTGTGTTCGGGGCTGGGGACGGGGCGGGGGAAAGCGGCTGGTCGGTTCTGGTCAGTTCGAGCTGGGGTTGAGCCGGGCGGCGGAGCCCAGGTCCCCTCGGCCGACGACGAAGGCGAGCAGAAGGCGGCGATGCTCAGGGAACTAGGATGGCGATGAGAACCCCGCACCTCCACCAAATGTTACGTGGCGGCAAGCCAAGGAAAGCACGACATGATGACAGAATGACGATATGATTTAATGGCTCAAGGGCCTAGCGCGAGCACTCCGTCCCGCGCCACTGCATTCTTCTTCGTCTTAATAACAATATGGTATGTGTCTGCCCACATATCACAAAGTTTACAATGCCCCGAAAATGTTGGACCTATGTGTTTTAGAATCGCAGGGCTTAGGAACGACCCCGTTTGCAGCCTTCTGCGGTGTCGCTCCTTAGGTCTATTCAGGCCCTTGGCGGGCTCTGCGAACGTCTGCCTACTGAGGCGCAGATATCCTGTAATGTACGCACATGTGGTAAGCGGATTCGGTACAGGGGTCCCGAAAGAGTCTGGAAATTCAGTGTAACTCCGGGGGAGAGACGCTCGGGCGGCTGTGTAAGCAGCCTTGTTCCCTTCTATACCCTGGTGTCCGGGCACCCATACCAATTGTTTTTTTCTCTGCTTTGAGCTATGCTGCGCGTTTGCTAAAACTCTGCTGGCAAGCGGCGCTATTCTTTCCCTTATATAATTTCGGCAGGAGTGTTGAGAATCAGAAATTATGTGCGTGGCGTCGGAGTGGGTGGCTGCCAGAGCTATCGGCAATTCATCGGCTAACGCAACTTTACTAATTTTCACACAGAGTCCATCCCCCTGCTTTCCGTTGTGTACGACCACGATGGTGCAGATGCCCTCTTGCGTAGGGCCCGCCGCGTCAACATAATACTTGACATTTTTTCTGCCGTAATACTTCTCAATAGCTCTAGCTCTCGCTTCTCTGCTACCTTGATTACGCTAGGGATGCATGGTCTGGTATTGATTTAACTAGTAGTTTATCTCTACAGTCCTTGGGAATGTCCCCTCTGTCTTCGATTGTTGGTGACAGCGCTATGTGCAGATCCTCAAGGACTCATCTACCAACTTTGGTCGTTGATAACCGCATTATTTGGCTTGTTTGGTGAACATAGAGTAGTTCTTCCAGAGTGTTATGCATTCCTAGGTGGAGAAAGCGATCAGTGGACGTCTTGGAGGGGAGTCCAAGCGCCTTCTTGATGGCCGCTCTGACTATTACGTCTAATTTCGTCGTGTCCCTCCACCGCAGTTTGAGGTAAGGCATAGCATATGTTATTCGGCTAATGACGAAAGCCTGCACCAGGTGTAACGTCTCCATTTTTGTGAGTCAGCCGAGCTTGCCAGATACCCTACCAGTCATCCTACTGATTTGCTCGCACGTGAACTATAGTTTGTTAATTGCTATGGAATTATTACC
The DNA here is from genome assembly GCA_030143305.2 of Amblyomma americanum. Lineage (NCBI taxonomy): Eukaryota > Metazoa > Arthropoda > Arachnida > Ixodida > Ixodidae > Amblyomma > Amblyomma americanum. Next base: position 23,882 of record JARKHS020017179.1, read on the forward strand.
TTTGTTGTTGATTTGTTGCCTTAACACGCGGATGTTTTCTACTTCCGAGACCTGAGTTGCATCTATGTATATTTGAACTTTGCTTGCCGATTTTTTATCCCCGTTATATGAAGGAGCTCTGATGTCGTTGGTGCATACCAAAGGCCACACTCTTCGGCATACTTATGTACCGCTGACGCTGCCTCCTGCAAGGCTTCCTCTATCTGTCAAATACTGCCACCCGATGACCACAGAGTGATGTCGTTCGCGTATATGGCTTGTCTCATGCCATCTATCGCGTTGAGCCGCCCGGGGAGGCCCACCATGGCTATGCTGAAGAGCACAGGCGACATTACCGCCCCTAGAGGCGTGTCTCACGTTTCCATCTCTATGGGTCCGAATTTACTGTCGTCTATCCTGATGTAGGCCTTCCTGTCCTTGAGAAAGTTCTTGACGTACTGACAGGTCCGCTTTCCGCAGTTTCTGGTGTTTAGATTATCTAGTAACTTTCTGTGTTTAATGTTGTCAAACGCCCCTTTTAAATCCAAAGCTAAGATAGATCTGTCCCGTTGACTGCTGTAAAGAGGCCTATGACTTTCAAAGTGCTCATGCAGGTGCGTCAAGATAAGAAAACTCTCATGCAAAACCACCATAGGGTCGGCAACACACGTGTGCTGATTCTTACGGATGTGATAGGCCTCTGAAATCTCTCTGGTTAGCTGATTAGGGTGTCGGAACAAGACTTTAGTTTGGTCAAGCAAAGGCTTGTTGTCTGGTCTCCCTTGTCTGTTGTCCTAAGTGCGCTTTGCATAATTTTCTGAAAGATGAAAAGCCAACTAGCTCAGATGTCAATTATGCTTACCTTGTTTTGAGCGACGGCAGACGGTGCAGCGCTCGCTTTGACATTTCCGCTGTCGCAGTCCGCTTGGGCACCTCGGCCTCTTTCGCCTCCGCCGCCACTTTGCTGCTGGTGTGGCTGCTGCACACCCTTGGATTGGTCCTTCCTGGCTCCTCCCGAATTGTTGCCCCTTTTTGCTGCAGTGTTGCTGCAGAAGGAGAATGCAAGAGAACTTGCAAGGATGAAGGTTTCGACAAGCGGGTCGTGGGTGGGAAAGGAGAGCCGGACAAAACGGCCGCGTCTGCATGCTTGCGGTCGAAGTGCTGGACAACATGGATGCCAAATTCTTGAAGGCGCAAAGCCCAACAAGCGAGGCGGCCAGAGGAGCCCTTCAGTGATGATAACAAGCAGAACGCGTGATGCTCCGTGAAGAAGTCGAACGGTTGGCCTAAAATTAAGGTGAAATTTTTTTTTACGTTCAGACGACGGCTTAACCACTCTTTTTCGGAGACAGTACTAGATGGCCTCCGCTCTTGTTTGAGGTCGACTTGCGTATGTGACGGCGCTTTCATGAATCCCGGCCTTAAGTTTAGCGAGGAAGACACCGAGGCCGGCATGGCTGGGACCTTTGTGCAGCTCAGTGGGAGCGTTGGGGTCAAGATAGCGCAGGCGCAGTATGAGTGCAGCGGTGAGACAAGCTCTCAAGGTAGAAGGCAATGTCGAAAAAGGAAGAAAAAGATTTTTGCTAGATGCCGGGGCTTGCAAAGATCCTTTCCTTCCTTTTTACTATTTTTTTAAAAAACAACCACTACCACCACCACCCCCTCAGATCAGCCAGAAATTGCGATATCACTCTTCTGAAGTATATTAAGGGCACCGCAATGGACGTCAAAGTGCGCACGAAGCGACAGAAATAAGGGATCAATGAAGCTGAGAAGTTGTTTCACTGTCGCTGGCTTCGGAAAAGCTGAGAATGAGTGCAATTTGGACTGCTTTTCTCAATGTCAAATGGCCAAATTTGTCAATTGGCGTGCGGCAAACCGACGCTTTTTCCAATCACGCTTTATGCACCGACTGAGAGTCATTTTAAAACACTCAAAGCAGGCAATATGCGCCGCAAAGTCAAACGAGAAGACTACAATGTTATAGAAGTAACAGATGTAGATTTTAGACATGAAGATACACATTACCATGCCCATTATGCACTCAAATGTTCCAGGTGCGTTGCACAGTCCAAACGGTATGACGTTGAATTCAATTGAGCCGTCCAAAGTAACAAAGCCTTTTTTCGGTTGGTCAGAGACGACCATAAATCCTGCCAGTATCCGGGGCGCAAGACTAACGACGAAAAAAATTCAAAAGTGCAGAGATAGTCAAGGTCACCGTCAATCATAAGAAGCTGGTCAATGTATTCTCGAGTGAGTTTGTTCAGCCTGCGATATTCAAACACAAAAGAATATACCCATCTCTGTCCGCAACAGGGACGACCGATGAAATCAGGCTGAACGGCATGGCGCCGTAGCATGTCGCGATGCCCAGACGCTTGGCGGGCAAGACATGGTAAGGGCGTTGGCCCAATGGAGCTTTGGAACGGGTGTAAATCGTAATGAGTAACAGCAGCCCGAGGAGGCTTACTGGACGTGAAAAGCTGGAAGAAGGTGGTTCTGCAGCGCAAGAAGCTGCTTCAGTTGAGCAGGATACAGGCTGTCAATGATAGATTTCGCGAAGGCGGATGAAGCGAAGAAATCGGAAGCAGGGTGAGGAGCGCTTAGAACACCCAGCTTCATTTGACTGGATGTAGAGGGAAACGGGTTTATTACGTCAAAGTGCACAGATTGGTGCGTCCGATGCAGGTAGCACCAAGCAAGGTAAAATGAGAGGATGCACAGTGCTGACAGTGAGCACAAACGTCGTCAAGGTAAGAATATTGCGGAAACAAAAGCATCGGTTGGAGTCGAATAGTAGACAAGATCAGATGCAGATTAATAAGAGAGAATGAGCAAGACACAAAAGCGCGCAGTCACATCGGTATCTTTGGTGAAACACAGCTTCCCAAAGAGAGGCGCCGTGGTATCCAGTGGCCACTTGGGCAAAGATAACATTCATTCATTCTTTATGCGCCTTTGTGGGCACTGTAGTAATTAGTCTCTATTTTAATGCGTTCTCGTTCTCGGACAGCACCTCTTATTCTGGAAAAAAGCTGCGCGCGCCCTTTTGTCTGTTCAGATTAATTATAGTGCGGAGGTCTGTGGCTCCTGTCAGTCAGCTCCTTTTTAAGACGAAAGCATTTCTAGGCTCATGAGCGGCGTGGACGCATGTTGCAGACGGGAGCTGTACACGAAAGTGGTAGACGGAAGTTGTCCGTACTGTCAATCTTAAGTTTTGTGGTAAATAAAGCAAAAATGTAAAAGCTTGATTAAGCAACGTATGTGTAATAAAATAAACCAGAAATGAAAAGAATAAAAACAAAAGGTAAAAATAATAAATAAAAATCAAAACAAGAGAAATATGAAATCAAAATTTTGGAGCACGCTTAAGCTTCGTCTTTAAGAGTTGGGACGCGACAGCTTGTTGCAGCGTTGCCAAGTAGTCCAGGGAACGCCATCACCCGTTCGGCGCGACGCGTTGCCCGTTGGACAATTTAAGAAGGAAATCACGCCTGGCTCACATATATCAGCGGACAATAAAACCGCGCTGTAAGAGAAAGAAAATGATATAAAAATTGTTTTTAAGGAAAGGAAGTGACGCGTGTCACATATCTCGACCCGCTGCCATTGCTCAGTGGTTAGGGCGCTCGACTACTGATCCGGAGTAGCCGGGTTCTAAGCCGACCACAGCGGCAGCATTTCGATGGAGGCGAAACGCAAAGGCGCCCGTGTGCTGTGCGATGCCAGAGCTCGTTAAAGATCCCCAGGTGGTCGAAAATATACCGGAGCCCTCCGTTACGGCACCTCTTTCTTCCTTTCTTCTCTCAGTCCCTCCTTTATCCCTTTCCTCACGGCGCGGTTAAGGTGTCCGCCGATATATGAGACAGATACTGCGCCATTTCCTTTCCCCAAAAACCAATTTTCATTTTTTTTTTACACATTGCGGTGGACGCCCGAACCGCACAATAAGGGAAGGAACATTTACGACGCGCGGTAGCGACAACTAATGCAAATACTATTACTTGACGCCGACGGCTTTTCGACTGAACGAGCTGTATACCCGCGTAATAAAAGTACAAAAAAATTCCAGAAAATAACAAAATAAAAAATGAAGGTAGAATGAGGACAGAAAAAGGCTTTCGCATTTCCGCTCTTCAGCAGACATAAGTGGAATTCTATAATTTTGAGCGCGTAGCTTAAAGAACGAACTGCTTCATTCTAAACCTTCACCAGCGTATATGTCGCCTGTATCGTATACAAAAGCTTCCGCTTTCACTTATTACAAAAACTATGTTGTAGTGCTCCTCCTCGATTAGAAACTGAACGCAAACGAGGCACTGGTGTCAAGAACGTCTTGTATGCTCCCATTTTTTTCATGTTCACTTGGAGCGGGTTGTGCGGTTCGATGGGGCGAAGCTTCCGGCGTGCGTTAATTTTTTTAGCAATACATGTCAAAACGGGTGAAACAAACTTAATAATAATAATTGATTTTTGGGGGGAAAGGAAATGGCGCAGTATCTGTCTCATACATCGTTGGACACCTGAACCGCGCCGTAAGGGAAGGGTAAATGAGGGAGTGAAAGAAGAAAGGAAGAGAGAGGTGCCGTAGTGGAGGACTCCGGAAATAATTTTGACCACCTGGGGATCTTTAACGTGCACTGACATCGCACAGCACACGGGCGCCTTAGCGTTTTTCCTCCATAAAAACGCAGCCGCCGCGGTCGGGTTCGAACCCGGGAACTCCGGATCAGTAGTCGAGCGCCCTAACCACTGAGCCACCGCGGCGGGGCAAACAAACTTCAGCAGCTTTCGATATTTTGGTTGCTAAGAAACGTGGCGGAGAAGTACGGCAGCCACATTCTGCTCAAGCCATCGTCACTTGGAACAAAGGGAAATACGGGCGCCCTTAGGTGGCATGTGCTCATGACACCTCAGTGCACGCTAGTATGCTTCGCGGTCTTGGTGCAGTGCGCTTACTGCACCACTTTTTTTATTGACATCTGCATAAGAGGTTGGTGTCTTATTATGACGCCTACCACTCTTTCGCACATAACTGAAGAAAAACTATTGAACATATGACATTACGCTCAACAAAGGAGAGCTACAACACCAGACTTTCTTGTAGAGTAGCTACAATAAAGAGCTGTTTTTTCGGGAATTATGAGACACACCACGTGCGTAATTACACGGCAGCGCCTCATTATAATGAACCAAAAGGTATTTTTGAGTAGATATTTTAGCAGCTCTGCATTTACCATTTACACTGATTTATCATATTCGAAATAACTGCAGCTGCAAAACGGAACAGCCTTTTTCCTTTTTCTTGCTGTGAAATTCATTACTATTTCTAGATGTTTTCTCTCACTGACGCGTAATGTGGCATTTCCTCAAGCTGCGTGCGGAAAATGATCCTTCGTTGTCTATCACGCTATTTAAGTCGTTTCTTTTTCTGATTTATTGCCAAAGTGTCATAAGATAACGAAGAAGGTGTACATGAAATTTCATGCATATTTTAAGTTGTGCCAAATCACCAAGTGGCCAATTGGATCAGGCTTGCGGAAGGTATTTCGATCGTGTCTCTGAATGCGAATATAAAACGTTTATCAGGGCTTACGTGTGCATCTGACACCGTTAGCGTTTACATGGCTGCATGAGGACGTCTGGGATAATTTTCTATTTTCTTCTGCAGTTCTGTTTAAGTCTTATTCATTTCTGTTCCGTGAATAAAGTTGGCCGCGGTCACCATCTACTGCTATCTATACACAAGAATAAAGTAGTGTCGCAAGATTTCTTTCCCTGGTCCACCTCCACTTCCCAGTATACCCGGGCTTATGATGCACTTAGCTGCTCCTTATCCACTCGTACCCCTACAGTTTCATGACAAGACGCTGCGCCCAAATGCCAATTTTTAAACATTGGGCACTAGCAACACTTTGCTTCAATACCGAAATGCTTATTTTCGAGAAGTTCCGCACTAACGTTCCTATTTCTTGCCGTTTCAGTGACATTCCAAGGTTTAAGGTTCTCCTAAAATTGTGATTTCTACATTGAATAAATTCAGCCAAACTTGAAAAATGTCACTCCTTAGAGCATATTCTGTGCAATAATTCAATTTTAACAACCAGTATGAAATTATTTGTTGCTTTCATCCATAATTAAAGCGCGAACTGCCTTTGATGACTTCAAGTTGGCAGTGTATGGAAGGAAGGATAGAGACTTTTCATAGCGTTTGTCACTCGAGGAGGAGATTTTCCGCTTTGACAGGAATCCAAAAATGCCAGTCATCTGGACGCTGCACGAACATTCCGGAATCTTATGGAAACGGCAAGGAAATATGCATCTAAAGTTTCACTTGGTTATAGGCTCTTCAGTGAGCACCCATTAGGAAGCCACGGTAGTGCCCTACTTACTTTTCTTTTGTGCCAAGCGCAGCTGCCGAATACGTGTTCTGATGCTTATCTTACTCTTCTGCTCATTGCCAAATACAGAAGGCAGAATAGATAGCGAGGGTATCTGGTCATTATTGCCGGCATAAGGCGGCGTAGCCATCCATAAAAGTGGACATTGTCTGTTGTTATGTAATCAAGCACACTCCATCTAAGGCGACAGTTATTATTATTTATTGTGATGGCAGTATAAATGATAACTTCGAAGACACAGCAATCTTCACGTAGGCATCTTCGACCACCGAGTATTACTGCCGCGTCAAAGTATATTTGTCTATACCAGCTGCTATCGCAAAGTCTCTGAGTGATTATCGACAGCGGGAAGATTACTTATTTTGTTGAAACACGGGAAGATTACTCATTCATCAGTGGAGAATTTGACCCTCAGCTGAAGCAGCTATAAATTGCTACAGACGGCTCACAGGTACGTATAACTTGCGACCATCTGATCCCTCCTTCAGGACGATGAACTGCAAAAGTTGCACTCAACAGACACGAGCGCAGAGCGACCTTCATAATGCTACAGCAGTGCTACGGCGAAGTGATTCTGGGCGATTCTTTTGACCCAACTCCATGGATATCATTGACTTTCATTGCAGGTGTACGATGCATCGCTCGGACGAAACACTACTCTGAACTCGACTAAGAAAAATCAAATAGTTCTGAGTGCGTCAAATTATAGCAGTACCCTATTCCGCTTGAGTATGCATACTTATAAGTAAAGGTGATTCAAGAAGGTCAATTGAACGCATCGTGCGGAACGCACTCGCTTTGGGAAATATTTCCGCACACAGAACACAGCACATGAAAGGGGACACATGCAGGCGCCTGTATGTGTCCCAGGCACCTGTGTTTTGTCCTCTTCAGTGTCCTGTCTTGTGTGCGCGCAAATATGCGCAATGCTGAAGAAGACATGGTTGCCCTTAGATTAAGAGACTGGCATCATGAAAGGCACTTCTACATTCCGCAATAGACAAGCTGAGCAGGTGGTGGCAAAATGTAAAGATGAATAACATCACTCAATAAAGCATGGCGATTGCTTTCCTCGGAAAATATACCCGAAATTCTGGGCGCCTTTACCGAAATAGTGTGTCTCGTTGATGTCAGTAGTCCTACAAACACCATATGCAGGAGAAATGCAACCTCTCCTTCAAAACCATGCGGATTAATGTGCGAGAGTGCGATGCGATCAAGAGCGAAGTCGAACGAACGGTGCGCCAACTCTCTACCAATTATTGCCACTTTGTATTAGATCCTGCACTACTCTTTTTCGTGTGGCTGCCTTTGAGATGAACTTTCTGTATGCAATATAGAAAAGAGTCATCATCATCATCATCATCATCAGCCTTACTACACCCACTGCAGGGCAAAGGCCTCTCCCATGTCTCTCCAATTAACCCTATCCTTTGCCAGCTGCATCCACCCTTTGCCTGCAAACTTCTTAATCTCATCCGCCCACCTAACCTTCTGCCGCCCCCTGCTCCGCTTACTTTTTCTTGGAATCCACTCCGTTACCCTTAAGGACCAGCGGTTATCTTGCCTTCGCATTACATGCCCTGCCCAAGCCCATTTCTTGATTTCGACTAGGATGTCATTAACCCGTGTTTGTTCCCTCACCCACTCTGCCCGCTTCCGATCTCTTAACGTTACACCTATCATTTTTCTTTCCATGGCTCGCTGCGTTGTCCTTAACTTAAACTGAACTCTTTTCGTTAGCCTCCACGTTTCTGCCCCGTAGGTGAGTACCGGTAAGATTATGCTGTACAGATGTGAAACACGCGCCTTTGTTTGACATATGAATGCCATTTCCTAAGACATTTTTAAAGGTTGGAGAAAGTCTGGTATTTCGTTCCCGTTGTCAAAATATCAAAAATCAACTGTTCATCTCGAGAGTTGACATTTTTCACCAACAAAGACACGTGCATACATTGTTTGAGCCTACGATGATAACTGGTTCTGAGCTGATGATAGGGTTCTTGCATATTGTGGCAGGTATTTTTCTCTTAGCGCTTACTTTCCGACCTAAAACGCAAAAATATCAAATGTGTATACTTGAAAAACAATCAGCAAGCACACGAAATGTCAAGAATATAAAGAAAGCATCTATATAAACTCGCGGATTATTTTTGGTACCTTCGTATGTGTAGGCAGTTGTACTGCGATCTTGGTTGAAAATTCTTTTCCAGGGTGGTCAGTTGACACTCCAGTAAAAATGCTGTGTGATCTCCATTTGCTATTAACCATCTGGAGTGCTGTCGCCATTGTTCATATTGATCCTTCAGTGGGTGCGTAGAACGAATAGCACGTATATCTTGTAATTATGTTTCTAGCTCTTGCTCATGATATGCGTAAATGGACAGCAATTCTAAAACGCAGAACAGTCTATCTATAATTCTCTTCACAGTTTGATGCAAAGTGTGCACATGTAATAGGAGTTACCACTGTTTACTATAACAACCGGCAACTAAAAGCCTTAAAGGTTTCCTAGTTATTCCTGTTAAGCATGATCATTTCCTTCTAGAAACTAAGCCACGTTCTTTTCAAATATCTTTCGCAGCAATCGAATTGTATGCGACATTTTATACACCAAGCTTTAAAGGTTTGTCATAGTAATTTGTTTAAGAAAGCACGGCATACGTCTTTTCCTTGGAATGCAATTTAAATGTTCTATTTTACATTAATTATGTACCCGCGAATAAAAATTGCCAGCAAAATAGGACATTTCACAAACCTCCCCGAAATCAATTTCCGCTGATATGAGAATTAATGCTAAAGCAGGCGGCATTTTGCACGTAGTTTCCATCAGAATGAAATGTATTCAACAGCGGTTTGAACACCTGTTTGAATGAACCGTACAAAACCCCCTTCTCCCCTAAGTAAAATTAGCTTTTCCTGATCACATAGCCATTTATTGACACATCGGGCGCTTGCACAATTGTGCTCTTGGTACAAGCCAAGGCTAACAGTACATAACACCCACCTTAGATGCAGCATATGCGTGGCATGGTTTCAAATGCTCGTCTCTACATTAATGGGCCATTGACTGCTGTCGCGTGCTGCAAAACCTTTTGTGATGGAAAACTGAAGCACAGTTTGCATTTTTCATCAACTGGCTTGCAATATCAAGCTCCTGGACATACGCACATGTGTTACTGACATCTGTGGCAGGCCTTTATAGTGTCATATGCGCTTCGACCTTAATATTAACCATGTTTCATAATATCTCAGCTAGAGGCACGAAAGTGGTACTGGGAGTAGGGCTTCACAACCAGCTGTCAGATTTCTTTGATCTAAGATGGTTCTTGTTGAAGGTATAACCACGAAAAAAGGCAAAAAGAAATCTTAAAACACTCGTACGCTAAACATATGCCTGCAGAACAAAAAGCTTTTAGCTGATAGAAAAGACAGGGAGGCCTCAAAGCCCATTTGTCTATTTTTGAGCAGGTGTCTTAACAAATAAAATCAATAATCAATGTTTCGAGTCCATAAAACTTCTAAATTTAAATATAAGAAGAGAAACGCACAGTAAAGAAGTGCTCAGTGGGTCTTCCAAGCTTCCACCGTTTCATTTCTTTGGTTTCGGCTAGCAGAACAATCTCAGCACGCTCATTGCATAGTCCGACAGCTTCTGGGTCGTCCATAATTCTCCCACTTCTACATGTCAGCGCTGCTCATAGCAATCTGCGATTTGTACCAAAATTTAAACAGTTTCCTTGAACATCAATGCTGTTTTTAAAGCTTTTTAGTCTATTACGAGTTACGTGTAACCACGGAATGCATTCCCGGAAAGTAGTAGTACATTCTAGGACGAATCAAAGATGGTGACAGCCGCACGTCGTTAGCAGCCAAGTTTCTCCGGAGGAGACGAGATGCAGCCATTGCCCAGTTCTTTCCAACTTTTTTGGCTCGCCTTCATCCTTAATTTCTACGTTGCTGTACTCAATAATGGCCCCGGTTGGGACATTACATGATGGAGGAGGGAGAAAACCAGACAAAATTAACACAAAAATTGATGTATAAAACCAAAGCAATATCATGAAAAAGCACTTATGTAGAAAGGTACAGTTGAAATGGAGAAAGCGCTGTCAAGAGGAGGATGAGGCAAAAAGAGCTATAATGTAGGTTGACATAATATGCGCTTTTTGAATCTAATGGGATCACTTTCGGTAACAATACGTGTTGAGAAGCTGCTTCCACTCGTTTATCGGCGCTGATAAAAAATATTTCGTAAAGATATCAGCTGATCCATGTTTACATTAGGTGTTCTTCTGAGTTGAACGAACATGATAACGTGCAGAGTTGGTAAAGTGACTGACATAGATTGGGAAAGTTGTCATATATTTCATGGAACAGGCATAAGCGAGAAATGGTGCGTCTGATGACAAGTGGGCTTATATCGAGTGATGACAAAAAATTGTGGCTCCAATCTACGCTGTGAAGGTGGTTCGATAGTAAAGTTGTAAAACAATACCCAACTACCCATTGCGACGTCACTTGAAGATTCATACCCATGGCTGCACAAAGAGTGAAACCAAAAACAAGTAAAACGTACTTGAACTGTATGCCGTACGCTTGATTTTAAAGGAGATATTCTGCTTGCAATGTTTTTAGCCGGGCGTATTTTGCTCACGACAACGACGTGAAAACACAACCGCAATCTTTACTAGGGAACTCACGCGGATAGAGGGAACGTGCTTCGCATTGTTGTCGGGCACCGTTATATTACATTGTGCGGTTTGCACTTCACAGGAGGGTTTCGGATGACATCAACCACTTTCGAAGCAGCTGAAGACCTAATGTTTACTGGAAGCGTAGTTGTAATGGTCGGCACCGCGCGTCGGAAATATTGCTTTACGACGCGGTTTGGGTATCCACCGAGATATGTGAGACAGGTTTCATATCCTTTACTTTAAATCACTTTTCATTTCATTGTCGTTTCCTTACGGCGCGGTTCGAGAGTCCACCAAGATATGTGCGACCGGAGTAGTTTCCTTTCCTTAATTTGTGAAATTGGAAAGGCGTCGCGCCGAACGCCGATAGCGTTCTGTGGACTCCTTTACACCGCTGCAACTCTGTCGCGTCCCGCTCTTGCAGTTTAAGCGTTCTCCATTTTTAGATATTTTTGTAGATAAATTTTGGTTATTTTCTAATTTTTATTTATTCGTTTCTTATGTTTTGTTTTAAATTTATCTATTTTTATTTTGTTACAATACGACAGCTTTATGACCAGTACGATATACGATTTCAGTGCTGTTTGGTACTTTTCCACTCGGAATGGCATTCTATTTTTAGTGTGGCGTTTTTTGCTAAAGACGCCGACAAGAACATTTCCTTGGATAGTAGAGGTATACTACAGAACCTCTCTCTTCCTTTCTTCTTTCACTCCATCCTTTACCCTTCCCTTACGGCGCGGTTCAGGTGTCCAACGATATATGAGACAGATACTGCGCCATTTCCTTTCCCCCCTAAACCAATTAATATTATTATTAGAGGTATACAGCTTCGCTCTAATACTGCCAGCGCTCGGCGAAAATCCTAATAAGACGATGCAAAACGAGCTACTCGGTTGTAGCTTTCTGCCATATCGTTAATTACGTAAGCGCGATAAGGGGATCTAATTCCTGATGTTTATTCGACTGTCGTGAGGATCAATTTTTTCTGCGGAAGTTTACTGATGGAGGGCGGTTACAGCAACATTTTTATGAGACTTAGTGTTATTGAGGTATCAACAGAAAGTTTGTGATATGTTCATTCCATGTAACTTTGCTGCTAAGGCGCCAAGGTGCTTATGTAACTCTGCCTGGCATAACATGGATGACTTCAGTGATTATGCATATGTAAAATCTGACTTTTCCTTTAAACTGGCTTGCAATTGCATTCAGTTATCTTCAGTTCTATCACAATATCTGAGCACCGATTTTTGCATGTTAGTAAGTCATGCTTAAGGGTTTTTCGGTTGTGAAAAATGAATGCGGATTACTACAGCTGGCCTAGGACATTCAAAATGAAAGCTTTCGGCATTCGTTGTGTTCATTGGCGTTAGCGCTGACAACGTTCTAGACGCCCATGATTTTAAGGAAAAGAAGGGCGCATAACGCTCCATGGGCCAGTGGACTCCTCAATCGCGCTTTGAGGTACGTGGCGGTGGCGAGAGAGATATGTGGGCTGCATGTATTAACGCTGACAACGTTGTGGCCGACACGCGGCACTGCGGCTGTAGGCCACAGCGTTCATTGGCAGACCAACCTCTCGCGATCAACCATTACCTAGCTGGCAGGGTGCGCGCGCTGCTTACCCTATGTGCGGTATGCAAACAAAGCAGGCTTTAAAGCGAAAGCGTCACTACGCTACCTCGTAACGATTTCGCGGTACTTGCGGTTTGGACATTGAATTGAGCCAGCGGTCAAAGCCCTTACGGCGCGGTTAGGGTGTCCACCGATATACGTGAGACAGTTACTACCATTCCTGAAAAGCGGTTCTGGTGTTCACTGATATATGTTAGACAGTTACTGCACCATTTCTTTCAAAACCAATTTTGAACCAATTTTCAAAAGCAAAGGAAAGGCGCATAACTTTCCCCTGGGACGGTGGGCACCTGTCGCGCTTTAAGCAACGTGGCGGTAGTGAGAGATCCGCGTTGCGTGCGTTGGCATTCGCAAAGTTGTAGCAGAAACGCGGCACTGAAGGTAGAGACCGTTGGCGTCCTTTGCGTTCATTGGTGTTAGCGTCGACGACGCTCTTGACACCGATGATTTTGGGGAAAGGCAGGCACATAACTGGCTCCCTGGGGCAGTGGACTCCTCAATCGCTCTTTGACGTACGTGGCGATGGCGAAAGAGAGAAGTGGGCTGCATGCATTACCGCTGACAAACTTGTGGCAGAGACGCGCCACTGCAGCAATAAACCGCAGCGTACATTAGGTGACCAACCTATCGCTATCAACCATCAATTTAACTGCCCCCCTGGCAGAGTGGGCGCGTTGCCTATCCAGTGTGCGGAGCGCACTCAATTTTAGAGGTCAAACCGCGTCTACTTACCGGACACGCCACAGCTTTCGCACTCCAACCGCACCTAGTTTTTTTTCAGTTGGACACCAATGCCAAGCAAAATATGGAAAGTATAGTAAGGGAGATTGAAGCGTCCACTGACCCAAGGGAGCCACTTGTGCGCCTTTCCTGTCGATATGAACGGCCTCTACTACGTTGCCAAAGCCAATGAACACAATGAACGCCGGCGGCTCACTTATTTTGTTTGGGTTTTGAGGAAAGGAAACGGCGCAGTAACTGTCTCACATATCTCGATAGACACCGCGAACCGCGCCCTAAGGGGAGGGATAAAGAAGCGAGGGTAAGAAGCGCGGAATAAAGAGAAACTTTAAAATAGGATTTTTACGGAAAGGCGCGGTGGTGAACAGCGGCGGAACATTGGCTTGGTGCAACTAGTGGCGCATGCGTGGTAGTGACTCGAGACGCTATCGTGACGCTAGAGTTACTGGCGGGCGGAGGAGGTCGTGAGCGACTTTAGAAAGAAAGCAAGGGCCCCGATCCGATTCGTAAGCAGTTAGTGCCATGAAGCAGGACGCCGTCAAGCAGAAGGAAGTCGGCGACATAGGAGGCACTGATAAACGGGATAGCGCGCGTTAAAGCGTACCGTGCAGTGTAATCGGTCGCAACGGCAATCCACTTGTTCCCTGAAGATGATGTGTTCCCGTGTTGGTCTCGATCAGCCCAAGCAGATTGAGGCCAACTCAAGAAAATGGGTCAGACGGAATGTCCATGGGCTGAAACTTGCCTCTAGGAAGAAGCGAGAATGTTTCCGGCACTGACATTTAATTGCAGGCTGCAACGTAACCGCGGACAGTGCGTCAAAGGCCTCACCACAAATAGCCGTTTTAGGCACTGGCTGGAAGCCGCCTTTATTTCGGGCATCATTGAGAAAACGGTTGCTTGCGCGCTTTTTTCCTCCTCGACCCTCCGTTTCGTCGTGCTGGCAGATATCATCGCCGACTGAGACCAGTCTTTTTGCCAGTTTGTCCCAGCTTTTCGGCATGACCCACGTCAAAAAATAGAGCTTACCATCCGCAAGCCAACACTTGGTCAAGAGGTTACATCATAGGGTGAAGGCGTAGCAGATAACTTGAGACCTTCCGGAGCACTTTGCCACTTCCTTCCTAGTCGTCCTTTTAGGCCTCCGTACAGCCATCAAAGAATACAACAGAAATTCCCCTTCTAATTTTGCTTACGGTCAATCATTCCTTCTACCGGCTGGTTCCGTGTGTCTGCTTGCCATGAGCGTCGTTTGTCCTTCTAACATACTGTCGGAGGTTCTTTGCCTTAGCTCCGACAGATTTGCGGACGCGGCTTCGAACACACAACCCTATCTTCCTACATTGGTTCCCCTGGCTATTCCGCCGTTCCTATCAGCGGCAACCTGTCCCCGAACGCTCACCTGCTCGGTGCTTCGGTGGTCGCATTCCAGCCAGTCATCCTATCGCCATTTTCGCCCAATAGCCTCCGCGCCTGGCTCCTGCAGGTTTAAGCGCATTTCCAGCTGCGATGTGTCACCAGCCAGGAGACCAAGTTCCACTACCTCGTGTCGCCTCTGTCTCCTGACGTCGCTCAGGACTTAATGCACGTCATCAGCTCCCCAGACTCGGCCCTACCCTTCGACAGGTTGAAGGCGGCTCTCCTCGACCGCAATTCAGCGTCCGAGCGCAACAAACTCCAGCAACTCTTCAGCGCTACAGAGCCTGGTGGCAGCCGCCTTTCGCAGCTCCTCCGTCGCATGCGCCAGCTTCATGGAGACTCCGCTGCTAAGCACGAGCTCCTTCCGCGTGAGTTGTTTCTTCAGCGTCTTTTTTTTAATTAGATTTTGGGGAAATGAAATGGCGCAGTATCTGTCTCGTATATCGTTGGACACCTGAACAGCTCCGTAAGGGAAGGGATAAAGGATGGAGTGAGAGAAGAAATGAAGAAATAGGTGCCGTAGTGGAGGGCTCCGGAATAATTTCGACCAGTCCGCCTCCATCTACTGCCGCAGGCTCCCAGCTTGCCAGCGTCGAATGTCACCTTGATGCTTTTACCAGGCGGCTCGATGTCCTCGCGCCCTTACCACGCCGTTCGTCGCCAAATTTCTGTTTATGCCGCTGCTCCCCGCCATCTTCTCGTTCTTCAGAACGCCAACTATCTGTTTCGGCTGTATGGTGGTTCCACCGTACCTTCCGCAGCTCTGCTCACAAGTGTAACCACCCGTGCCCCTGTTCGGAAAACGCTGCGAGCGCCCACTGACGGCGGGAAATGGTGCTGGTGGACGGGCGTGCCGCCTATTTTATGTTTAGAACAAGATCACTAGCGCTCGTTTCCTGGTCGACACGGGAGCACAGGTCAGCTTCATAACAACCTCTTGGGCAGATCACTTTCACAACAACCAGACTTCCCCGCTTGAAGCGATCAACAACTCGCCCATTCACACGTACGGCAAACGATCCCTTACGCTTAACCTGAGATTGCGCCGCGCTTTTCTTTGGATCTTCATAATCGCTGACGTCTTGCAAGCTGCTCGCGGTGCAGACTTCCTCAGCTTCTTCAACACAGCAGTCGACATGCAAGCTCACCGCCTCATAGATCTCAGCACGCACCTCTTCGTCAGCGACGTACTCTTCACCGCTGCGGCGACGGGGCTGCGCGCTCTCGTCACTGTTTCGCCGTATGCGAAAGTTCTTTGATTTTCCCAACACGAAAATCCGCACACGAGAGAGTCACCGGTAAACCACTCGACAACTCACCACATCGTGACTTCGCGACCTCAGGTGTTTGCTCGCCCTCGCCGCCTGTCTGGAGAACGCCTCGCTATCGCTCACCACGAGTTCCAACACATGCTGGAACTTGGCATAGTACGCCCTTCCTCCAGTAACTGGGCAGCGACACTTCACATGATGCCAAAGAAAATTCCAGGCGAATGGAGACGATGTGGATATTACCGCGCCTTAGTGCTCACACTTTAGCAATCCGCTATCCACTTTGTCACATAAGGGATTTCGCATAAAATCTGGCTGTGTCCACGATATTCTGTAAAATTGACTTAGTGAAGGCTTAACATCAATTTCCTGTGGAGCCCGCAGACATTTCGAAGGCGGTCATTACCACACCGTTCGGGCTCTTTAAGTATGTACGGATGCCTTTGGATGCCGCACAGACTTTTCTGCGAACAATCAACGAGGTTACGTGAGGCCTCGACTTCGTGTTCGCTTATACCGATGATCTTGTTGCAAATTGATCCGGTTCTGAGCATGAAGCACACCTGCGCGCCATCTTCCGCCGACTGGATGAATATGGGCTCGTCATTAACTCAAACAAGTGCCTCTTTGGTGTAGCTAGAATAGAGTTCCTCGGCCACCTTGTCATTCAACAAGGCATTCGGCCTCTCGACAGCAAAGTCAAAGCCATTCAAAATTTTCCCGCCCCACATCACTTAAAAGCTCAGAGAATTATTGGGCATCCCGAACTTTGATCGCCGCTTTCTCCCGAAGTGCGCCTCTTTCTTGGAGCCTCTGACCGGTCTTTTGGCGACCAAAAAAATTCAGCTGCGCCATTTGACTGGACTGAGGACGCTGCCGCTGTAATTGCTGCTGCCGAAAAGGCTCTCGCAGACTCCACTTTGCTCATACATCCAGTGCCTGACGCTCCACTGCGCCTCGTCACCGACGTCTAAAGCAATGTCTGGCGTTGGTGCAGTTCTCGAGCAGCACGTCTCTAGTTGGCAGCCCCTCAATTTTCTCTTCCAAACACTTGAAGCCACTTGACACTGAATACAGTATCTTCGGTCGAGAATTGCTCTCTGTCTACTTCGCCATCAAAAACTTTTGCCACTTCCTCGAGGGCCGGGACTTTCACGTCATTACGGGCCAAAAGCCCTTGACTCTTGCCTTCTGAAGGAACCACAGCCCAGACACTGCACGCGAGATCGCCAACGGTGTTTTATCTCCGAGTTTACAGTGGATCTCCGTCACCTCCATGGAACGAATAATCCTGCTGCTGATGCGCATTCCCGTGTTAGTGACATGGCATCCGAATCACCAGCGGACATGGAGTGGCTAGCGGTTGCACAGCGCAACGATCCAGAAGTGCATTGCCTTCGCATCTCATCCACGTCTCTGTCCTTCGCCGAATGTCCACTGCCGGTCTACTCCCAGTTTATTACGTGCGAGAGATCGACTGCCGTCTCGCTCCCCTACGTACCTTCGTCTTCCCGTCACACCGTTTTTGAAACAAATGCAGCGCCTGAGCCACCCTAGTATTCGTGCTACGCAGAAGCTGGTCACGTCTCGTTTCCTTTGGCCAAGCATCAATGCCGACGGGAACCACTGGGCACAGACCTGCCATCACTGCCAGCGCGTAAAAGTTCACCGGCATACCGTCACGCCTGCCTCTACTTTTTGGACTCCTGACGTACAGTTTGCTCACATTCACAGACATTATTGAACGGCTCTCGTTATCACGTGGAGCCTCGTATCATCTCATATGTGTGGATCGTTTCAGCCGCTGGCCTGAGGTGTTGCCTATTGCTGACAATACAGCCGAGACCATTGATTCGACCGTCATGGCCGGCTGAGTCTCTCGCTTCGGCTGCCAGTCTGTCGTCACCACCCCCCGCGGCTGCCATTTTCAATTTACTGCGCTTTCCAATATCCTGGGTGTGCGCCGCGTCCATTCAATCGCCTACCACCTTTCGGCCAATGGCATGGTGGAACGTCTGCTTCGACAACTGAAGGCTGCTCTTAACACTTATCTGCTAAGGGAACGCTGGTCCGACCAACTTCCCCTCATTCTATTGGGCATTCGCTCGGCAGTGCAAACTGATTTCGGCAGCTCTTCTGCTGAGCTTGTGTACGGTGTTCTCCTGCGTCTCCCTGGGGAATAATTCTCTCCTTCCTCTTCTCCGTTAATTCACGACGCTTCCATCTACATCTGAGACCTACGCAACATATTTCACCCTGTGACTCCTGTCACCCCTGCAGCCCGTCCCCCTGAGTCGGTTTTCGTCAGACAGGACCTGGCCTCCTGCACCCATCTCTTCATCCGCCGTGACAACGTTCGTCCACCCCTCACGCCAGCCTACGATGGACCATTCCGCGTCCTCGATTGTGCGCAAAAGAACTTTACGTTAGAAGTCAATGGCCGTGAAGACGTCGTAGCTGCTGACCGACTCAAACCTGCCTACATGCCACTCCTCTGCCCGTCGGCTCTCCACTCACTGTCGCTTCGGCAGCGCCATCATTGTGCGCACCTTCCTACAAGCACATCCCCTGGGTTCATCCTGTGGCTTCCGCTCTACGGAGGGGAGGGGTGGCTGTAGCGCCCTTCGCGCCGCGCTCTGCTCGCAGGCCATGACACGCGGCGCCGGACAAGAATGAGGAATTTGGGCTAGGCAGCCGCAGCGCGAGCAGCGCAATTAAACAGTTCGAACCTCAACACTTTTCGAGCTGGTTCTTCTTCGCCTTAGCTCCGACAACACCTTCAGTTGAACGTCTGACCACCAGCCTGTCCCATATCTCTGGTCCTCTGACGGGGCTCGCCAGTGCAAGGCAACAATTTTCCAACGCGACTAGAGAGACAGCACTAACGTTTTCTTACGCGTGAATTTCACTCGCCGTCCGCTTCAGGCACCCTACACTGGCCCCATCTCGTCGTCGCGCATGGTCACACAACATAATTGCTGCGCGTCAGCGGTAGCGACACCGCCGTCTCCCTCGGCCGCCTAAAGCCTGCCCACGTGGACAACAGAGCGTTTCCTACTCCCCTTTTACTTCTCTTTCCGCTTTTTCCCAGCAAGACATCTCCCTGCAATCCTTCAGCTTGCCGGAAAATTGTTTGCTAGGACGACTTCGTCTCCTAAGGGGAGGCCCTGTTGTGGCGTGCTTGTCTGTTAGTCAGTTTGTCTGCTGGTCTTGTGCAAGCAACATCTTCTTCTACAGTACTTTGAGCATTTCTCCGCAAGTGTTCGACTGAATCCGAAACGTCCCTGGGTGGAGTCAAAATTAATAGATTCTATAGTTTCCAGGCATAGATCAGCGGGCAAAACGCGAAGTTGACGTCGAACTCGCGGCGAAGTGGATGAAAAGAACGTTGTGTCAAATGCATAAATCAGGAGGTAAGCGTATAAAGGGGCGCGGAGCTGAGAATTTTGAATGCTTCAAATGTGCAATCGCTGAGCAGAGTTCCGGTTCGAGTCTCTGCCACGCTGCCTTATCTACGGTAGTGAGGGCTGTTCCTCAAGGCGTCTTTATTTTCTTCATCCGTGCCTCTAGGCGCTGATCCGACAAGAGCACGGGCGGGGCAGTCTGCATTATTGTGCCGCGGCCGTGGGTATGAAGATCATAGCGTCAAACTCTTGGAGCCGAAGGGGCAAAAGGGCATGTCTGCTAGCAGGGCCTCCGGGATAAGTTAGCCATCACAGAGTGGTGGTCGCTTACCACGTGGAACGGGCTTCCGTACAAGTAGGGTCTGAAGTTTCAAATTGCCTAAATTATGGCGTAGTACATTTTATTCTCGTCCACTAATTACGTTCCGGCTCCCATTGTACTTGATGCCTACGTGAGGATACATGCAGAGATGTTCTGTTTATGGGTGCGCATTGCCTCGACGACTATGTTAGTACTGTTTGTGTGAGCTTTTGTCGCGGTGCGGTGGTCAAACTTCGTTGTGCATGAGAGGCCTGCTCGTTTTGTTTTATATGGTTAAATGCACGCGGCTGTTTGTCAGACAAATTGAATGCGAGTTTTTTTTTTTTCGTGCAACCATTAGTACGCACAGCTATAGGATAGAAGTTGTGAACAATACGTCTCTACTGAGCTCAGAGGCCTCTTTACCTTAGAAGAGCCATCTTTCCCGATGGTGTCGGGAAGGAAGCGACGGTGGCTGTTTTATCAGGATCAGGAGGGACGCTCACGTTACGGATGACGTAACCGAGTTTTTCATTTCGGTATAATTCAACTTGTCAGTGGGTAGGCTTTAGACTGAGGCCGGTGTTTCTGATACCCTGGAAAAAAACTTTTAGGCGGGAATGTTCATTAAACGGGTTTGAAAATATATAATCATCAATGTAGACCACGTATATTTCCCAAATTTTACTGGCAAGCACTCTGTCCACAAGGCATTAAAAGGCCCCTGGCACTGTACACAGACCGAAGGGCATAAGCATAATCCTATAGAGTTCACACGACGTATGAATGCAGACTTTTCTTTGTCGCGCTTATCTGCTTCTATTTGGCAATAAGTGCTTTATACAGGTTGCAAAATCAACGTGCATGGCGCAGCAGATCAAGCGCGGGTCCGATAACCGACAGTAAATACGCGTCCTTTTTCGTTTCATTGTTTAGGCGCCGGAGGTCAACATGACACCGCAAAGTTCTATCCTTTTACTTCATGAGTGATACCGAAGCAGTCCTCTGCACTTTCGAGTTCTTTTAGCAAACCCCGATGATGCGGCTGAGGAACAGCATGATCAGCGTTGTCTGTAATGGTTCTGTGCTTTGTGATGGTCGTCTAGCCAACCCTAGGTGAAATGGACAAGCTCTCGTGGGACTCAAAAACCAGTGCAATAAGCTCGATTTTCTCTTAAGCAGACAGTTGCTGTTCAATGCCGACTCCGCAAGGTACCACCGAATGCCGGTGAGGGGAGGGATAAAAAGGTGCTTCGGATAGGGTCGCAGCATCGATAGGTGCGCTAAAGTGGTCGATGAGGGCTATGCTGTGCCCTTAGTTAGGTGCTGTGGTTACCTTCCAAAGTTGGTAGCGAGGACTGAAGACAGACTGAAGCTGAATGATACCTCTAGTAACACCAAGGCGCCGTTGAAAAAAGCAGCCCGAACACCAGCATTCAAGAGCACTTCGATACAGGCAACCTGTTTGGACTCGACCAGCAGAAACACGCTCGATCCAGATGGTATACCCACGTAGCCCGCTAATTAGCGTATCTCAGAGAGCGATTTTTTAGAGCCTGTTGGAGTGATTATATTAAAGCGAAAGCAGTTCTTCATGACCAAAGCTGCAAAAGCAGAGCCATCGCTGAAGCATTGACCTTAAACATGCAAAATAACTAGTGCCGCAACTGGTATTCGATTCCGCGTTGGCGCTAACAGATCAACTTTTCTGGCCACTGCGCGATAGCACTACCATATCGGCGCAGCCGGCTGTGCCTCGTGTTAAACTCCGACACTGCGCCGTGTTGTGCATTACACATTGTTGCACTTCATCAACTTACATTTGCGGCGCGAATAGATCATATCAATTTACCCTCGATCAGAGGTTAACCTGAGTTTAATATCGTTGCCAGATGCGCTGACTTCACGGCAAAACAAAATGATAAACCGACAAGTATCAACACACGCATTCGTACGTCTGCTTGGTTAGACTGCATTAAAATACCGCCATTTTTTATACTGCGATGTATATGTCAAAGCGCTGTGTGAATATGTTGGTACAGCTGGCCACCACTGTCTAACAGTTTCAATTTTTCTCGCTGTAAGGAAAAATATTCACTCAACGGTTCACAATAAATTCTGCTTTCCATGTTAATGCTCTTTATAGTCAGTCCTTTCCGCCCTTTCTCATTCGGTTGTGAAAGATTTCTCTTCGAAGTAATTGAGATAGTCCTTTCCGGCAGCCAAAAAACATAAACATTTTACAGTTAATGAAGAATTTTTCACCTTGCAAGCATCACGCTCGGAAGAAATTAATCAAGTTTTGCAAAAAATGTCCGCCACCGTCCGGAAGACGTTCAAGTAACGGGCATTAGCTTTATTGATCCATGCGCAAGAACCCATTCACACTTGAGAATCGCAGAGGTGGCGCAACCAGCAGTCGCCTGCGACTACACCGCAGCACGACTGCATCGATGGTCACACTTGCAAGGGGACTTGCGGGTCACCTTCTCGTTCGATTTTCGTTTCATATGAGAAATATAGGGAATGACGCCGCCCAGGCGCTTTCGAGAGATCTGTCTGCTTTGGCCGCGCCTCCTGTGCTCGCGCTTGGTCCTCGAAAGCGGCCTGGTCACTCGCTGTTAGCAATATGCTGCAACGACCTGAGCGAAAACAAAGGCAACCAATTTTAATGGCCGTCATCTTGGATTCGAGACGTCGAAGCTATTCCTCTATTTCGACCCCTGACGTCATACTCACACTGTTCCACCTCTATCCATCATATTGCACAATGACGTCATCATTGGCACGCGACAGGTGGTTGTTTCTACAATTGTATTATAGATGGCGCTACAAGTCTCAATGCGAGATGTGCTGTTTTCTTGTTGCTGCCACAGTTCGCGCTCTGATCTCAGGTCGGTAGCAGACCCCGCCAAAGTAAGAGCTAACGCTCTTAAAAAGGGAATCCGATGGCGGTTTGTGTCAGGTACAAGAAACTACTAATGAATAAGAAATACGACGTATACGATCGTGAAGATAACTCAGATAAAGAGCATGCGCAGCAGCCGCCTTCTGGTGACAATCGTCCCACTAACTCTCTTAATGAGCATATGCAGCAACTACATTCAGACGACAAACCCATCAGCTTGGTACACCTCAGTTCGTAGGGAGGCGCGAGGGGATATGGACGCTCTTCTTCGCAGAGATGCGTTCTTTTTACTTACATCAGCAGTATTACAACTTGCGTCCGTAAAGTTTCGATAATGTTTTATTTTCTTCTCTAGAAATGATTCTTTGAAACAAATGTTGATGCGTATGTACTGCGCCATCTTTTTGGACTAACCTGAGCTATTATTGTAAATTGCTGTGGCAGCCGCCAGATAGCACTGCATGGTGGTGGTGGTAGTGGTTTTATTAAAAATAATAGTAAAAAGGAAGGAAAAGATTTTTGCTAGCCCCGGCATCTGCCATCGATACTGAAGCACCTGAGCTGGGGCAGCGGAAGGTGCTTCAGTATCGATGGCAGATGCCGGGGCTAGCAAAAATCTTTTCCTTCCTTTTTACTATTATTTTGAGAAAATTACCTTTTCTCTAGTCGTCTGCGCATTGTACTGTGAGTGAATGTGGAAAGATGGACGTCCACCTCGAACACCGTGTAAACCAAAAAATTCTCTGTGAACCTTGGCAAGACAGCCACACAGAAGTATGAGCTTCTTTGTGACGCTTACGGCAAAGATACATTATCGCGGGCAGGAGTTTTCGAGTGGCGCAAGAGGTTCAATGCGAGGAGAACGTCGATGAAAGATGACGCAAGGTAGGGGCGCCCTTCAACCTCACGAAATGAAAACAATGTAGCTCGTATCAAGAAAATCGTACTCCAAAACCGCACCATTAGATTCCGCATGCCATCAGATGCTCTCGAAATTAGTAAGACAACAAGAGACCAAATTTTGCGCGAGAACTTAGGGAAACGAAATCTGAACGCCAGACTTCTGTCACACTTCCTCACACAGGACGAGAGAGACACGGGGGCATGAGTGAGCGTTTATTTGCTCTCTGAAGCATAGAAAGAGCTGCATTAGTTGACAGCATCATTGCTGAAGAAGAAACATGGTATTTTCAATACGATCCTCAAATAAAGAGGCAGTGCGCCGAATGGCAGTCCACAAGCTCTCCGGCGTCGAGAAAGGCGTGGCGACAGAAGACCAAAACAAAGATAGTACTGATAGTTTTTTTCGATGACAGAGGTTTCATACACCACGGGTTCGTTCCACAAGGGCAGACGGTGCATCAGGAGTTTTATACCCGCGTGCTCCAACATGCGTGATGCACAGCGACGCTGTCGCCCTGACTTATGAGTATCTGAACAATGGAGCGTTCTCCACGATAACGCAAGGCCGCACACTGCTCTCAGAGTGACAAAATTTCTCGCCAAGCACAGCATACTGTACTCCTCTATCCGCCATATTCGCCTTACCTCTCCCCATGCGATTTATTTCCTGTTTCCTCGTGTGAAGAGAGCACTGAAAGGTCGCTGGATGGGAAGCGTGGAGGCCATTCACGACGCCACGACAAAAGAGCTGACAGCCCTGCCAAAAGAAGCGTTTCCAACTGTTTCCAAGACCTCAAGGAGCGTTGGAAGCTGTGTATAGAGCGCAAGGGAGACTATTTGGAAGGGTGCTGTACAAATGATTTCAATGTTAAACGCATTTTTTAAATGGACTCAGTCTCGGGACTTTACGGACAAAGGTTGTATTAGCAAATATGACTCTTCAACTTAGCCACTAATACCTGCAGTGTTGATATCATAATATTAACACAGATCTGATTGTGTTCTGAAATTTGACACAACGAACATTTTCTTGTTGCAAATAATTTCTCTATCTATCGCAGCGATCACTTTGGGGGACAATGGGGAGGTGTTGCGCGAGCTATCACGAAAACATTTGCTTCGCAGTGGATCCATGTCAATGCTCATTTAGAATGTTTGTTGGGCAAGAGTCGTTTTATGGCATAAGAAAGTTATTGTAGGTGTACGTTACCGGCCCCTACGTATACACAGCACTTCGTTAACGAATTCCATAATTTCACTAACCTCGTTTCTTCTCGTGATTGAAACTCCTCATTAATTCTGCTCGAATGTTTTGTTACGCCAACCATAACCTTGTCTAACACTGTCCCTTCATTGCATTCACATACCATGATAAGTAAAGAATTTTTATATGCGCTCGATTTTTTTTCTCGGACAGGTTAGCACTGAGCCCACCATTAGAACGCAGTCTGTTGTTAACACGCTTGACCTCGTTCTTACTTTCCAGCGCGACCTAGTTTGCAACGTCACTAAAGTTCCTGGCCACTCTTTGACTCCTTCACATTAACTTCGCCTGACCTAAATAAGTCAAAACACCAGTAACTGTCAGTAAAACATTCATGGCGAGCTTAAAATAATAAGTAAGGAACTGTGTTCATTTCTCGACTTTTTCTACAGGACTTTGACAGTCGTACAGTAGAAACAAACTGGGCTATGTTGAAAGACACTGATGCTTACCTAGCAAACGAGTATACACGTAACCCGGCTGTGTGAGGTAGCGATGACACTCATGTGGTGCAGGATTCCTCGTTTAAGTCTTTACTTATGTAGATGCGGGTTCAGTCCCACAAACCATTGTGCCGCACGTGGTGAAGTAGAAACATTGGAGCATTTCCTACTTTCTTTCCGGAGGTTTCTACATCAGAGGAGAACACACCTAGAAATTCCCATTAGAAAGTTGGAACTCATTTTGGTCGGTTCCCCTCCTCCTCTCTTTCGGCGCGAGCGCCAGGGATTTTGCTTTGCATCAAGATTGCGAATGCCTCCACAATTACATAACAGCTACCGGCAGATTCCCTTGCTAATTGTTTCCAAAGTTTCAGCATTTGAAAGATCGTTTGTGCATTTTCATATATTTATTTCTCAGATATTCTCTTCGTATATTTTGTTTGTTCCTTTTTTTCAATTACTCCGAAATTGCACCCAAGGCACTATCATTAGCTTGGCACCAGTTTGCCCTATTCTATGGCGTCTCCCCACTGAACCCTGGCCAATCCCTCGGCGTAGGTTTCTGCCATGTCACGAAGGCAACAACAACAACACGTATACTCCTGCTTGCTCTATAGCGAAAAAACTGTACCTCCTTGGTATAATGCTCAAATAAAGCGCCTATCAAATGAAAAGAAGCGATTGTACAGGTCAGCCCACCTTTCTTCGACTGAAGCTCGTTAAAATGCCTACAAATTAGCTCCCAGCCAATATCTATCAGCACTAGAATACGGCAGGAAGAACGTTTTATGCGGTACGCTGCCTTCCTTGTTGGCAAATGGTACCAAGAACTTCTGGTGCGTCTTTAGTCAAGAACCCGAGGACAATGTTAGCCTCGTTGACAACTTTTGCAAATGCTATACCTTGCAATCGCATCGCGTCCGTTCTTAATGACACGTTTACACAAAGATTTTCTGCATCTTGTAATGTTTCTCTACTCACCGCACAATGTAACGACTGCCACGATATGTTTCCAATTCCAATTCAACTATGTGATGTTTAAACGGTAATGAAATCATTCCAACTCTCCTCTGCTCCCGGTTGTGACCTAATTACCGCAATATTTTTGTAAAGCACTGTTGGGTTTGAGTTGCAAAATACCTACCCCTTGGCTTGGTATGGTGATTCCACTCTATAAATCAGGCGACACGATTTATCTTCTTATTTACCGACCTGCTTAACTAGTCAGTATCCCGAAAAATAAGATATTATAACGTATCCTATATTCGTTTCTTACAAACTTTTCCCAGTAAAACATATATTTTTTTCTAGCTCACAATATTGCTTTCGCAAAATATTTTATTGCAAAACTCGCTTATTTGACACAGAAGCTAAATTTCTTTCTCGATACTAGTTTAGTTGCAGATTGGTTCGGTTTGGTTTAGAGGGGTTTAACGTCCCAAAGAGACTCAGGCTACGAGGAACGCCGTAGTGAAGAGCTCCGGAAATTTCGACCACCTGGGGTTCTTTAACGTGCACTGGCATCCCACAGTACACCAGTTTCACATTGTACCTTTCTTGATTATTCCAAAGCTTTCGATTAAGTGTGTCATAAACCACTGCTTCATAATCTACATGTCAAGAATATAGACCCCGAACTTCTTACTTATAATGAATGTTTTCTTAATTACCTTTCTCTGTACGTTTCAGCTAATCATCTTAACTTTCACTAAAACCCACACGTTCCGGCACCTCAGAATGCTCTGTGCTTAATCCTCGTTTTGTAATTTACATTTGCCTTCTTCTGTTTTCTCTCATATCCATTTACGAGCGGACGATTTTGTAATTTTTGGGAAGTAACATGCAGCGACAACGTAACCATCGTTCAATCAAACCTGAGTGCTATTTCACCGTGGGGAAAACATGGCTAATAGAAATTACCACCACTAAATACAAACTCCTGCATGTATCCACAACTTGGAACTGTACACATAAATATATCTTAAATGGTGTTCTCTTGGAATTGGTGCGTTCTAACAAATAACACGGAGTACACATACTTCAAACAATCACTTCGCATCTAAATATCACATGTGCAGTTACGAAGCTAACCAAATGCTGGACTATATCCGCCGAAGCTTCCTTAAGGTGCCTTCATCTCTCACATTATTGTTGTAAAATACAATACGTCCGAAACTAGAATACGGCGCATTCGTCTGGGGTGCTCATCATGAAAACCGTATTGGTTCACTACAAATGGTACAACATAACTCAGCCCGTTTCATTTTTTTAGTTACAGCAGGAGCACTAGCATATTTTCAGTGATATCAAGCCTTAATCTACCATTCCTAGCTTCACGTCGCAAAATTTCCCCTATCTGCCTGTTTCCTAAGATATTCCATCGTCCACACTTGCTTAGTGAGATAAATAAATAAGTAGACATGTTTGAATTTCTTCTGCTTTATAGAGGGCTCACCGTCCCAGGTTCAACGATACAACACTAGGGAAGACGAGCCACACCCTTACCTTTTTGAATGGCAAAATACTTGTCTTTATAGTCGTTAAATATAAGATTAAATGCCCTCCTCTCGTGCCTCACCTCCCGCTGGCCTTTCCTGCTATTGCTTCGCCCTTTTGTTTAACAGCGTATTTTCTAATTAATGTGTATTACTTCTTCCTCTTGAAGAAAACATGTCTGTGCAATGTAATGCAGTTAGCATGGCTTTTAAACACCCCTTTCCTTCCTTGTTGTTTCCTGTCATTAGAAAAACAGCACCCTTTGAACACGTCACAATATTCAAAGGCCGCAATGAAAACGACGCAAAAGTTCATTCTCATCGTTTCACCAAACCTTCCCCCGTCGTCCCTTCCTGGTTGCGCGAGGTCTTGAAGCTACTCCTACAATCAGCAATGACGCAGAACGCCACTCACACTTTCACCGGGAAAAATACAATTCGCAGAGTCCTCTTACAACTTGGAGCAAAAAGGCTCTTAGGCTATGCGCCCACTGCCCTTCTTTGGTCATGCTTAAGGAAAGCGCGTTGAGTACTTTCCCCGGCCTTGTTCAGTGCGATAGTTGCAGTTGGGAAGCAAGCCTTTCTGAACACACAGCGGTGGCAGAAACGAACAGTGCGTAATCTGTCGGCTCAGAACTGTCATTGTGAATGTATAGAGCATTTCATTTAGTGCGCTTATATAGTGTCGTCAAAAAGTGTCCCTCATTCTTTTCTTTAGACACGTGGAGCGACTCTTATAATAGTTCGAGAAGGTTTAAAGGTCACCATGTTAAATGCGCCGCATAAATTTGTCTCAGTATTAGTTCACGTATGGCGTAACGGGTTCACTTAAACGCTGTTCCTTGGGCCTTCCTGGACGACAGTCCTTCCAGGACAAGTGGATGCGCCATGCAAGGTCTTGTTATCTTAGATGCATCTGGAAGAGTGACGCAGTGATGTATTCGGCATCAACGCATGTAGCCGCTTTTCTACCCCGTGTGTGATGTATCATCGTTCAATCAAGCTGCACCAATCAACTTTTTTTTTATTTCATAGGTACCTTTGTCAATACATACGTATATCCTAAAATAATTGAAAGTAGAAGCTCTGAAGGAAATTTGATGCTGATGATAAACGAGCACATCAGCTTGAACTTGGAGAAGACGTCCCCATTTACAGATACATTTGCTTTGGCATATGAAAAAGATGGTACTGAATATGTGGAGCAGGTGAGCTTCATGTTTTGATCTTGAGCTTTCAGTGCATCAGTTTATCTCTCGTATTTTACACTCACGTTCGCCCCTTCAGGATGTAAAATATAACGGCCGCAAGTATGCTGCATGGACATTCACATATTTTCCAAGCAAATGTGATAAACAAATTCTTACCTAATTCACGGTCATACCTCCTATACAGTTCTCCCTTGAACAATGCCATGTAGTTGCTACTACGAACATTGTATCCATTGTTACTACTCACCACTCCAGCAGCACGACTCTGGACGCACGATTGCATATTACAATGGGGCTGGACTCGATGACCCCAAACTACATTGCGGTACTGCATAATTGATTTGATGCTTGGTAAATTGTGGATTCCGTTTACCTTATTATTAGCACCCCTGAAATCAGGTATCTAAAATCTGAAGCATTTGGCGATACATATTTAGCCTTTGCTGTTCACGGGTAGTAAGCCAAAAATAAACTCCGCGAATTGTATAATCTGAATTTTGGATGTAAGCTTGTTCCTTAAGTTGTTCGTATAGGGACAAAAGGAGTACGTTTGTGCGCAAAGTAAACATAGTCAGAATTTACGGAATTCAATAAAATTCTAAATTTTTCGCACTAGTCTTCACTGTGGTGCCCGTTTTGCTGGAACATATTAGTGCGCCCAAGCAGCACAGGTCATCTGCCCAATATTGAAACAGGATGGTCCTATCCTGGCCCTTTGTAGGGCTGGCCTTTGCCAATAAGGTTCCCTTGCTGGGCCAATTACTGGTGCTGTTCGGGGCCAGGTGGTTATTCTATCAAACATTGCAAAACACTGTTATCTAATATTTTTCTTCATGTCAAAATTGAGCTAATATAATCAAAGTCCTAATATAACATGTCCTACCGAACTTAAGAAACGCCATTTGCAATGTCTTAAAAGCGGCTATACTCGTAGCTTAAGCCCTTGAAAACAGTGGGTAATCCTTTCAATCACTACGCTTACTTTACCAACAACCGACACCGTCAAAACAAACAGGCCTGTAGAATGGCACTCAAAAAGCGTTTGAAGTCAATAATGCCGAGCAAGTATTTTTGTCTCTCGAGAAAGAAAGCAAATTTTGTGAAAAATGCATGACATACCGCACATGCGGCTAAAATATTGCGAGCTCAATTCTTTGCAATGTAACCTGACAGCAAAATGCAGTGGACATAAATTCAAAATGTCCTTCTTCATGATGACGGAAGATTTCCATTTCACCAAATAGTATTCGTCTGCAGTGAGAAAATTTAACGAATAAAAAAATTTGCCGCGTATATTAAAGTGGGAATACTTTGGCGCAGCCGGAGCTTCTGGTTCAACCACAAGTCACGTAGTTGTCAGTAGAATAGATGCTGAAAAGTGCTGCCAATTCTGATAAAAATAAGCTCAAGTCAATGCTCAGCAACAAGAAACTTGTCAGAGATTTGATGCCTTACATTTTGTTTATGCATTTTGTGCATTAATAAAAATGTCCTCAAGTTCGTGTGGCCAAACGACCTCGCTTATATCTCCTTGTGGAAGTCAGCTGTCCGTGTGGAACTAAACGTAGTAATCTGGTTTTTGTTCTTCTTGCCCATTCCCTCACTCCGGAGGCGCCCTGCCAAGCAGTTAATATCCATCCGTTTTCTTCCAAAATGCGCATTGTACAGAGAATAGGCATGCTATTAGGAGAAGCAATCTCAATCACTCGAGGTGATAAAATCGCTTCAGTTCAAAATCGTCTGGGAAAACACACTCTGATGATATCAAAACTAAAGACTACATGTGTCTGGATGCGAAATAATATTTCAGGTTTTCCTATTTAATTATGTAAATATATATCACTGCCGAGGAAACTATTTCTCCAATGCAGCCTTTGAAATGTAACGATTATCTTACTGTGATTTCTTACCTCTTGAGAACATATCCTGAACGTTCCCTGTTGATCCGACAGAGAGACGCCAGTTCATTGAGTGGCGAACTATACAAAGACTCGCAAAACAAGGCTGTGCTCCTTATTTCAAGACTGGACAAACTACGCTTAGTAAGTATTACTTTTCCTCGGGCGGAATGCTTTCAGAAATGCTCTGTGCATAAGAGCAGGCACAAGAACAAAAATAAGTCATGATTACACTGATGGTACTCCGCATGTTAAGCGTTCGCTTTTGCTTTTCTGTTTTTGCATTTACTTTAACTAAAGCGCTGCAATGCGTTCCGTAGCACCTCTAGCGATACGGCGCAATGCTCCAAGGCAGCGTTGCAAAGTTTAGTCGTTTATACTGTTGAAAAAAGAGGGTTACCACTGTTTGCGGGAAGGTAGGTACGTAGGCAGGAGCTAGTTGGGTAGGTAGGCAGTCAGGCAGGCACGTAGGTAAGTAGATAGGCAGGTAGGTCGGTAGGTAGGTAGGTAAATATATCGACATGCAGACAGACAGACAGACGAACGGACGGAAGGACGGACGGGTGGATGGATATGAAGTTTGAGAGGTAAGCAAATACATACATGCATAATATGCATTACATAAACACACTACACCCCACACACACACATAATATATATATATATATATATATATATATATATATATATATATATATATATATATATATATATATATATATATATATACTAGAATGCTATGCAGTAAAGTTTGCAGCAGTTATACCGTGCATAACACTATCGCGTCGGTTGGTGAGAGGAATTTTCAGAGACTCTCGGATCAACGGATCATGACACCCTATGTTGGTTTAAAGATATTTCTAATAGTTATGTTTACTTCCGTGCTTCCTTCGCAGAGGGGAATTGTAAACGAGGAAATGATCATTGATCCCGATGAAGATGGTGTTGTCAATAACGGAGCCGTTAGGCACCGCCTTAGCATAAGAAAAAGACCAGGCGCAAGGCAATACCACGGAGATGACATGGGTGAGTGAAACTTCTGACGCCAAAAAAAATGATTATTTCCTTGGCTCTTTCAGCGCTCTTTCCTATCCGTATCTTTCTTCCTTGAATGTGCTCACGCTGCTGAAATTATCCAACTTGAGCTTGCCCGAAAGCTTGTGTTATTCTTAGCTCTTAACTTGTTATCGTTTACAAGGATAAAGAAGTGTGGTTTGTGCATAGTCGGTCCTACTCTTAACGGCCCAGTTATAAATAACGCTCAGTTGTTGTCACCTAGGGTGATCCTACAGTCACATTATGCAGAAGGGCAATGCGTTGCGTCTTTGATAAAAAAAGCTGCTGCCGCCGCGCCACTGGGTTGGTGCGAATGAGGATGCGTCGTGCCTTCATTATGTAGAGTAAAAAAAAAAACGCTAGTCACTCACAAGCGAGCTGAGAGTGGTCACTGGATTCTTCCTCACCCGCTGCTTAGGAAACATCAAAAAGCACTAAAAACGGCGGCACTGAAACTTCAGTTTACCGCCGGCCAAGTTGCCTGATGGCAGGTTGCAAAGCCAAATGCTGCGTTGCTGCTGAGTGCAGCTGCGTGCATACGGCTCGCATACGGCTGATAGCGTGCTCTACACTCACGGGCGCATGCTCACTTTACCGAGGCCTGAACTCGAGAAGAACGACATCACAGCGCCTCCAGCGGACGCTGCAGTCACAATCACTAAAAGAGAATTTTGTATTGCTGGCTTTGGGTGATTGCATGGTCCAAGAAATTACGCGTCCCTTATTGCTTGTAATATGAACAAATATGTATACATGTACAGTTACGTACATAAGTAAGAAGCGTTGACATGCGTCAGCACCGTCCCCATTTGTGCCACTCTTGCTCCGAGGACATTGTTCTAACATGTGTTCAGTAGGGGCAGTCTATAATCTTGTCGGCTCCCAAATTGTCGGTTCTAATATAATTGATTTGTTGCAGAGTATCGCTGCTTCCTGTTTAACATCAAGTTAACGCATCGCTCAACGTTCTCACATTCTCGCAGAAACACGATTCAAAGTCGCAAGCTTCAACTCCACAAATTGTGCTTATGCCAACGCTGTCTCACTGATGAGGGTTGATAATCTAAGGCAAATGAACAACAAATGTGCTACTTTAAAAAAATAGCACAGGAGAAGACTATCAGAAGTCACCTGAGGCTGACTCTATCGCAGTGGCAGATGGATCAAAGCAACTTTGAAGCTGTAATCTTGATCGTAACTGGGGCATGTTACATGCTCTCGTGCGTGGATGAACTTGCACGTGGACCCTAGGTGTTGCCTCCAGTGGACACCATGGCTGTGACGCTTGCTAGAGCTTTCGTTACCCTCTGGAGATCCCTTTCCATCCACCCACGGCAGCTGTCACGTCCGAACGAGGCTGCCAGTTTCAAACGGCCCTGTCACTGTTTTTGCTATCACTTTAATCGTGGAACACATCCCTATCACCACCTATCATGCCTTAATTTAATGGCGTTACCGACACAGATGAAGGCTGCCCTTCCCATCTCTCTGACACTGAATTGCTTTTCCAAGCACCTTGCCCTGGATCTTCAGGACATCGATTCGGCACTTACTGCCGACCTGTGCTGCTCTGCCACACAGTTAGCCTACAGGATTCCACTAGGTCTCCACGGAGAATGTTTCTGCCGCCCCATCCTCGCCGGTCACCCACGACGCTTCCATATACATCGGCATATCCCCTCCGTGTTTTAAAAGCTCAGTGCTGTCGTTCTTGCTCGCCCCAACCCATGGTCCATATTTATTTCCTCGTTAGTTCCTCTACCCTTCTATAGCCACTGGATTGTCTGACGTGACCACATTAACCAGCAGCTAACTTTTTAACACCGGCCCACGAAGGACGGTTTCACGTGCGTTATCTTCATGCAAGGCAACAAAGGACGTGGAGACTTCGAGTCGACTGAGCGACTAACACCGGCCTTGGTTGCCGCTGTCGTACTCCATGTCTTACCAGAAGTATTGGACTCCACGCTGTCTCTCCTTTGTGTAGCCTCATTCAAGGACGTCCACTGGCATTATCATGTCACTACCACTATATGGAGTAAGGGGGAGCCCTGTAGTGTGAAATCAGGAGACCAATCAATTTACACTTGTCTTTACAAGCTGCGCACATCAATAATGAATAAGTGCTCATCGGGTTTCGTAGCGAGAGCAGAAAAAATTAAAAAGCTCCAAACCTAACAATCTCGGGGCTGAGACCCTGACTGCACCTTAGAGAGCTACCATATTCTTGCCGTTTGAATGAAGAAAATGGACAGTGCGTGATGTTGTATGCCCTGGAGGGTAAATATTGTAAGAGCGGCGTAGTTTGCAATTGTTTTCTCTTGGGTAAAGAACTGTTACAGGCACCTTTATAGGAACCGTTTATAGGCCCAAACGTCCAACTTCATCGCATAAA
This sequence comes from Amblyomma americanum, assembly GCA_030143305.2. Taxonomy (NCBI): domain Eukaryota; kingdom Metazoa; phylum Arthropoda; class Arachnida; order Ixodida; family Ixodidae; genus Amblyomma; species Amblyomma americanum. The sequence goes on from JARKHS020017179.1 coordinate 58,306, forward strand.
CAAATGCTTGATGCCCTTTCTGCGATACCGAGATTGCACAAAGTGCAAAGAACGAACTTGCTCACCTGATTCGCAAAATGCTACGACCCCGTTCAAAGCAGCAATCAGAATTTCAGATAAATATTGGAGGCACACTTCTCCGCCAAGTTCCGGGAGATGCGTGTTGCAAAACGTTCGCTTGCATTATAGGCAAACGACATCACCAACATAGATATGTGCCTCATATTCAACGTGCTCATTCCTGTACCCAGCAGACATGTAGGACATCAAACCACAGTAACAACGCGCATTCATGTCTCTCGCTGTGTTCTGGCTCTTCCGCGTTGCATATAATCGCTTTTTGTTCCGCAGGGTAAAAACGAAATCATAACATATTGCGAAGTTGAAAGGGTTGAATTTTGTTGGAAAACCACATTTTACTGGAAACTTTCTGCTGAAGTGGCAATGTTGGACAGCTTGTGATATGAAACCAATTATATGCTGACATAAGCAGTACATAGCTATATTCCCGCTTTCTCTAATACTCAGCAGTACGTTTGAAGTGGTTACGAACTCTGCTGCTGTACAATTTCATTCCTGCGATTATATTACCTAGGGCACATGGTATATATGATGTGTTGAGATGACAGAGGGTGATGTTCTACATGTGTTTTGTTATGGAGATTTCGGTGGTGCTTTTTATAATGCAAATAGTTAAGTGAGCATTTTTTTTTCATGTGATCTAAATGAACCTAAATAGGAATTCGAGAAATACGCGAAAGTTTCTTTTCCCCGAAACCCAAGTCTCTATCCAAGGTCTAATTGTATATGCTCTGCATGTGGGCGATATAACCTTTACAGCTCCATAGAAAGAAGAAATGATGAGAAAAGGATTGGTCAGTATCAGCATGTCACATAGGAATCTGGCTCTTTTGAAAGCTAGATTAGAGATGTTGTCGTATTTTGTTCTGAACAACTTAGGCGTACAGTAATAATACAAGCTCAGTTTATGAAAATAAAGCTTAAGAGTAGTTATGAGATAACTCAGTTAAAAACAATGTTTAGTGTGTGCTGTCAAGGCCAGTGCGGTGCTTCACCAAAATAGGCACGTAACTATGAGTAGGGGCTTCTGGCACAAGCACCTGCGGGACGGTGGAGGGTGCTTAGCGTCGAATAGACGTACAGCGGTGGTCAAAAGTTCCAGGCCGCTCAGACCGAGCCAGGAGCGTACGTATGCTCTCTGCTCTCGCGGCGCTGCCATCTCATGCGGGCCTGGGCGCGCGCAAGGTCTGAGAGCGTACGCTGAGAGAGCGTGAGTCCCTCTTTCTTTCTTGCTCCCCTACACAACAAAGCCGCAAAAAAGCTAGTGCGGCGTGCGCCTTAACAGTGCAACATAGAAATGCGCTTCGAATGAGCGCGCAGCTTAGCAGACAATTTCCCAGAAGGTAACGCAGAATGCTGGAGGCATACTTCGTTAGACTCCGGGTGCTTCTCCATGCCTTCCTGCTTCCTGGCGCACGATATCATGTGTTTGCGTTCACATGAGCTGGTTTGCGGCTATGTGACCCATATCCTTGACTTCTCACACGCGATATTCTTACGCCTTTGTTTTCTATTCTGGAAATTCACTACATACAGACGTGAGGAGAGCCTGGAGTTTGGAATGTTTGCTCATGATGCCGAAGAATTCACGCTTACAGGCATGTTACCAGCTTTTTGTCCTGAGCCGTATGGTAATGAGCGAGTTTAATTAGATCCTCTGTGCAAGCAACACAGCTGAAGTCGGCGCGTCCTGAAGCCGCTATAGAACGTGCTTTGGCCGCTTTTGCGAAATGTTTCGTGCGCTCCTATGCAGTACGCTCGATCTATCATTGCTACTTTTGTCGACGCCCATGCTGGTCCCTCTGTGCTCACGAGACGGGAAAAGGGACTCATTCATCATGTCAACAAAATAGATGCTCATTGTGTACGAGGCTCACCACTGCGCGTCATATGGCCAGTTAAGGTGTTGACACTACGCGTGATGTTCTTGCAACTGTTTTCCCGCTTTGCTCGCTTGCCGCGTGATGTCAACATTGAATCTTCATTGGAGAGGAGGGAAATGTGGCTATGCTTCGAGCACCCGCCTGTGCCTGGATGGCTTTGCTTTTGGTGTCGCGGTAGCGCTGCCGCGCTATAGGCGCTAAAGCCTATGGCGCTCCCCTCAAGTTAAAGAGGGAATGATTTGGCTCTTCTACAATCTTACGCACCTCTAGAGCATGAACAAGGGGCGGTAATTATGCGCGCGATGTCGCTGCAAGAAAACTCCTTGTACTTCTGCACAGTAATGAACAGCAATAAAGAGGCCTAGGGTATTTTTTTTGCTATCTCAGAGGTACGTTTCCTGTAATGAAGCAATTTCAGCTATCGGTCCTACCTTCATGCGTCTGTTCTGGCTGTTCCGGGCAATATTACGGCAGTTGTCTATCGGCCACAGCTTTGGTGTAGATCTAAAGCCCAGATTTCGAAGTTCCTTTCATTTGGAGCGTGACGGCGGTACTTACGTCTCTTCGTTAGGAGCAACGAATCAGATTAAATGCGAGCGCTGCATCGCTAGTCATTCACTTTCTGTCGGCGCCTCGAGATGTAGGCGCTATCTTTTGGACAGCAAAGTACGTCTGATGCTTCGTCCGTCGTGTATTCTTTGATGTGCAACACAATGGTGACGACGCAGAAGTGCAAGCGAAACTACGGCAGCGACGCCGTGTTTGTGTTTATCGCATGTTGTCTTTATGCACCGGATGCGTCAGATTGGCCGCAGAAGGGCCAAAACATTTGCTCCATGTCATGAACGAAGGGTGTCATGTTCAAACGCCGAGAGTTCGATATCGCATGCGCAACACCAACCGCGAATACAGCTAAGCCGAGGCATAGTCACAGCACAGAAGCTTTTTCGCGCCCTCCAGTGAAGAATCAGTGCGAACATTACGCGATAAGCATGCAAAGAGAGCGAGAGAACAGTTGCAAGAACACCACGCAGTCTAACACCTTAACTGGCCATATGATGGCGGGTAGTGAAGCTTATGCTCTTTGAGCGCTTATTTCCTAACATTATGGCACATGCGTTCTCTTCTTCGTTTCCTGCCCTTGAGCAAAGAGAAACTAGCGCAAGCTGCCGAAAGCGTTTTTGTAATAGATCGAACGTTCTGCACAGGGACGTACGAAATACTTAGCCAAAGCTTCGACAACATGCCAGCTGCTCCAGCACCGCAGCTGATTTTCCAGCGTTACGTGCGCGGAGGCTCCGAATTCACTCATTAACACAAGCGTAGGACAGAGCCCTGCAATATTGCAGCGAACAAGAATTCTTTCAGAGCAAAAGCGAATATGCCGGACTCTGATCAAGTTTATATGTTGCCAATGTTCAGGAACTAAAATGAAATATAAGAAAACAGCACTTCAGAATTCGCGCAGATGTCTCAAAGAGCTGCTACAGAGTTCATGTGAAGGCAAAATGCACGGTATGATACGCCAGAAAGCCGAAGAGTAGGGTGAAGCACACGGAGACAGACAAGATATTCCATTATAGTGCCTTGCTTTCCGAAAAACTGCAGTTTTCCATAAAGTAACTCACCATGCTGGAGGCCACGCTTTGTGGCACAGCGAAATTCGAAGAGCGAAAAGGGTACGCACACGCCGCACTATCTTTTTCCCAGCTTCGTTATCAAGGAGAGCAAGGAGGGGAGAGAATCTCACGTCCTCTCAGCGCGCAGCCTCGAAGCCGGCGCGTGCTGAGGAGTGCGGAGTGCCGCGAGAGCGGAGAGCAATCGCTCGGTTGGAGCGGCCTGGGAACTTTTGACCACCCCTGTACATATAGCGTCGCATAATAGCGTCGAATAATATAGCGTCGAATAAACGTGCATCGGGAAAACAGGGCGCTGCACAAATGTGCGACTCAGGGAGCATGCGCTAAATCTAAAGAACAAAAGTGGCAAAGGTGGACATCTTGTGTCGCACATTATTAACTGCGGCCGATGTGCACCGCGATTCCATGAGACGGCGATTCTGGGCAGGAGCAGAAATGAACACGCACAGCTGGCTCTCGAAGCGTTCCATATTAAGAAAAAAGCTGAAGGATGTGTCAGCGATACTTCCCTGTCACTTTACTCAGCCGAATTGAAATTTTAATGTTCGCGTCGTTGCCAGTAACCTTACATGACTGGAAATTTTTGGTTAGCTTGCGCAAGTATAAAAAAATGTATATATATATATATATATATATATATATATATATATATATATATATATATATATATATATATATATATATATATATATATAAATATATATATATATATGCGTTGGTTTCAGAAGAATACAATAGTTGTTAGTATTGCGCCTGTCCTTGTGTTTCTCCTGTGTACGTGGTTTGTCTAATGTTTTACACACATCGATCATCTGTATTATTACCATGCACCAACTAGGCCGAACAGAAGTGTTATCGAATAGAGAAGCTTCGTCGCGTGTGAGAAATGTGCAACTGGAGTTTCGTTGTCAAGGAAGCCAACTGTAGTGCGATAACCGTTGCAGGAGGAGGGTCTGGCCAGTGTGTAAGAATGTACAATTAGAGTAGATTTACCTTGGTAGGAAGACAGTTACCGTAAATAATGCCGAGAGCGGAGCGCGCAACTTGACAGTGCATACTGCGGGGACGTACCACAGAGAAAAAAGAGGTATGGGAAGCATACATGGCAAAATTATTTCTCAAAAGGGATTAATTTACATTAATAATTACTTTCCTGGAAATCTCGCGAAACTATCAACTACATTACAATTCCCTGTTCTCAAAACGTAATGACCTTAGATTATAATTACTTGCCAAGAGTAAGGAAACTTCCTTTTACATTAGTTTTAGTTCCGAATTTTTTAGATTTCTTTGTTTGCACCGCCACTGAGCTTCAAAGTGTGGGCCGGAAATGTTCGCCCTCTTTGAAGAAAAGTGTCGCCAAGCCACTGAACAGCCGCTTTGCTGGAATGCAATACGGAGGTGCAATGCGGCGTGGCCTGGTTATACGGTTCTGCTGGTGCCTCTGCTGTCTATGTGTGCGAGCGTACGCAGGGCTGAAGGATGCGTAGCAATCCTATAGGCTGCTTACCATGACGGTGCTGATGGCCGCGTGCGCCGCATCTCTGTAGTTCCTGCTGGTGCTGGCCGCGCGTTTAAGAGCGGGAGCTCTACTCCTCCCATGCAAAATGTCAAGGTCATGTCACTCCGAAGAATGACCTTAAAGCGGTGGTGCGGGGCTGTTTCTGTTACGTCATATCATGCAACTCGCCCTTATTCAGCACAGCTGCGGCCCGCGGAGCCGACGGCGTTCGTTCGCCTTCCCCACTTCTTTGAACAACGTGATTCAAAGTTTTGCTCGCAGTTGCGCTTAACCACGTGACTCACCGTTCACCTGATAAGATATTGAAAAGCGCGAAGCGTTGCTTGACGTTCGCAGATAGCCAAGCAAGAGTGGCGCCCTTGAACCGGGGCTCCGGCTGTGTATCGTTGACTGCTGATTGAATCTGGTGACTCATGTGATCAAGAATGTTGACAGGGCGCATTGACGAAGGATACAGCAAGGAAATGTGCTATAACTGGAACTGGGCTCAAATTAAGGTTTAAATTGCTTGCGCTCCGTAGACTCGGTTCAGCAGGAGTGAGCCACTAAAAATTAATTCTTGCTCTGTAGGCCCTCAACACCGCAAACGCACGGCCAAAGCATGCTGATACAAGTAGGAGTACGGGCTCATTATTTAGCGAAATTAATTTTGCTAGTACATAATTACTTTCCCGTGAAATTACTGCTCCAAAGAAATTCATTACATAACCAATTTACAGGCCCACAAATTAATGAATAACAATAAAAATTACCTAGAAAAGTAATTTAACTAGGGCAATGAAATTGTAGTAGCATAATTTATATCACAAAAAATGGCAACAAGAGGTATACGCAAACGGTGGGTACCTGCCACGGCAAGAACTCGGAGAGTAGTAACTGTGGATAGAGGAGCGTTTGGTGACAGGAAGACCTCTTGGCTGATCCTCACTTTAGAGAGGGGTGATTGCCCTGTGAATTTTTAATATTATTTTTTGCTGGAATGATCTGAGAGATGCGGTGGGCTTGTGTTTCTGTTTACGTCAGAATGCAGAGCTGCAGTTTACTTAGTATACATCTGCTTTGGCAAAATGCGTCCTCCCAATTATTTTTATTTTTCCGTTCGCGGCGCACTCAAAATTAAAAGGTGAGGTGTCTCCAGGGAAGGTAGCCTGCATTTGTGCCGGAAAAAAGATTTCGCCAAAATCTCATTCATTAGTACCGGCTACTCTGTAGAGAGTAATGACTCTTTGATGGTATAATTATATGGTTGTATGTGAGCGACGATCTACGGCTTTAAATCTCACCAAAAATTAAATACGTAATTATTGTTGTCAACGTAAAAGAAAAAAATAATACAAAACATATTTTCCTCCGTACCACGATTGTATTATTTGTGTGTCATAACACAGAATATCAATACGCCGAAAAATAAAAGACTGATTCTACTTTTCCAGAATATGCCCTGAGAAGAAATGAGCGCTTTCAAGGCCGTTCTGAACAGAGGAAAGACAATGCCATCAGCGAACGCTCGGACCAAAATCCACGTAAGTTCGATGCTATCTATGCTCCTCTGAACAGCTGGTATATGCATGCAAATGCGTATGATGTATTTGAACATAGCTATGCACATGTGTTCGGAGGGCTCTAGAATTTGCCCTAAAAGGAACCGGTGATACTTGTATCAGTTTTGAGCACCCGGGTGTAACGGTGAAACTTACTCGTCTCTGCAACCGATGCTCACACTCCTCCTAACTTTCCGAGTGTTATATTTATTTTCTAATATTAAGAAAGTAGGCCAACTATTCAAGCAGCGGCAGTGAATGGCTCTCTTTGCTTTTGATTTTCAATTCTTAGTCATCAAAGCCGAGATCCATTCGAGGACAGTGACCTTTATTACCTTTATTAATTACGGGGTGCAAGATATTCTCCTCAGTCTATTGAAAGCCGTGTTCGTATTGGTAAGCTGAATAGACTCAGCGAATAGGTCATCTGGTAACTAACCTATTAATTTTCGCAGAGTTACCCACAATTTTCCCCACAATTAATCCTGTGCTGTTACCGCTGTGGATACCAATTACCAACAAATTTCCAAAGCTTATTCCAAAGCTCCTCATTCTCAGGCGCCTTATGCTTATGCCTTAATAGCGCCTGGCACGCAAGTGACGATAAACCATTCTGCGCGTTCGGATAAATCTTTTTTGGCTCGGAAGAATGCTTGTGGTGGAACCCCACTTTTTCTGTCAATCACGAGTCCTATATACAACCGTATATTCCTGTTTATGCAAAATTGCTTTATCCCAGTTGAAGGTACAAGAATATCCGCCACATCTTACTGCTTAAGATTGCCCTGCGAAAGAGAACTGTTGTGAGCTGCACCGAGCCCCAGTAACCGCAGCGAAGGAGCACTCAACCAAGGAGAACAAATGTTTTCACATGCAGGGGAAGTGATTTTTGGGATTTATAAATCACACTTTGTGCTTAGCTTAGGGACGCCATGCACACGAACTGGAAGAAATCTCGTTCACGTGAACTGAATAAATGGTTTCTGCCCGAGAACATTGTTCTCAACAAGAGACCCCTAAATAAAGGTATGTTGCACATAAAATGTCTTGTAACTTTGTCGTGAAGTGGTAGATTGTCACAGCTGTGGTGCACTGTCTGGCAATTATTAAATGTACCTGCAATTAACCAAACCAACAGCAAGGAACGTAGCCGAGGGAAAGGTAAAGCTGAGTTAGAGCATAGAACCTCATGGGAGCTTTCGTCATCCTACGCAATACGCCGGGGCCGGGTTTCCTAACACTGATCTGAAACTCTGGAGAAATAAGTGAGGCTGCATTTCCTTAGCTGACAGTTCGCGCAGAAATAAACCAACGAGCTAGCAAAAGCAGAGTGATTGTTTTCGCAGAAACTGAAATGTAAAAACGCTGTGGAGTAAGATATTGGCCCTATGTGAAACGCCTGCAGCTGGTACTGTCTGCAGCTGATAGCTAGTATACTCAATCCAAGAGTGTCGTTTAACAATTAAAAATTCAATACGAGTCATCGAATAATCCAGGCGCCGACAAAGAGGTGATGAGACACAATTGTTTAAGCGTCACTACGATGAAAGTACAAAGTACGCAAAGTGAAGTTTGAAATGATTTCTAGCCTTCCGAAAACTGCTTTACCCTGTCTTACAATTTTATTAGCTTAACTAGCAAATGCATTATGCATATCAAGAATTCAAGAAGTAGATAAGCGTATTGGCAGGTCCAGTGCCCGCGCATCATTTGCTTACAAAAATACCCCCACCACATGTACTAACGCTAGGGAAATTATTCGGTTATTTACCAGATGACCTATTGACTGAGTCTATTCAGCTTCCCAATACGAAGAAGGCATTCGATAGACTGAGGAGACTATATTTGGCCCTGTAATTATTAAAGGTATAATGTTCGTGGTCTCGGCGGCTTGCGGCTAATCCATTTGACTGTAATTACTCATCACGTCAGCCCGCCACCTACACTTTTCCTTTCAAATTGGCTCTGTAAAGCTTGAAAGCTGCTATCTCGAATAAATCTAAAAATTGCGCCTATAATTTCGGCTGCTTACTTCAAAACTTAACAACATAGTCATTATGAGCTAGAGAGTTCAATTATTGTGGACCTTCTGCAGCAGTGGAAGTCGAAGTGTTTCAAATTATGACTAATGCTTTGCGAGGCTTTTTGTTCTATTTCGTAACCGAAGATGACGCATACAGAGATCATTAATTATTTCATGGTAGATTTAACTTTGGTGATCTTCGTTTTTTTATGCTTACCAATAAGAAAAATAACACCTGTAAAAAAATCTTGTTTCCTGCATCCATCATCCTTGGTCTAACTTGCAACTTTGAGTATTTGCAAGTGGCAGCATCTTGAAGTTCACGAATATTTGGCGAATTCATAAAACACCTAGAAATATATGTGTGCGCAATGTGGATTCTTGGTGAAATGATATAAAAATGCTGCAACAATGATTGTTTCCCTTTATTATTTCAGGTATCTGGAATGTCACAGTCCGAACAAGTGTGGTTGTCAGTGCAGCGTACATTGCAGGGTTCGATAGGTCCCACTATAGTGCTGTCACAGATCTCATCGACTATTTAGCAGTGTTTTTTGCTTCGGTAAGTCCAAAACTATTGTTTAAAGCAAACTAAAATTGAGCTTCATAAAGTTGTAATCACAGCAGTGATGCCTTGCTGGCTGATTCTATTCTTGATTGAAATTTTGCGCCGATGCTGAGCGAATTCTTAATTTGGATTGTACTTGGCGAAATTGTACAACATTTCTGGGTTGCCTTCACGAGAGCAAAAGCGTTATAACCGCCGATGTAGCAAGTACCTTCATGCTGCCGCTAGACAAGTCGAGAGAGGGGTTTGATTGCTGCTTCGTATCGCATAATAGCAGGACCACCGTTGTACACTGTGCAACAAAAGTCCCTTCTACTGACTCTGTTACAGACACCCCCGGTACCCTATTTTTAAATATTTTCCGAAATTTCACCTTAAAGTTTGGCTTTTATTCTTCGTCGGATGCGATTCTTCTCATTTGGGAGCCAATTTCGTTGCTAAAATTTTGCTTTTAAGTTTTCCCTTGCTTGTTGTGCCTTTTGGTGCGGTTTTGTTAATTTGTTAAACTAGATTTTTGCTTCAATATCAGTATCTCCGACTTTCCTGTGCAAATTATGGGCTTGATGTCGCAGCTGCTTTCCTTTGCATTGTTCGCACTCATTCTCTCAGTCATATTTAGAAACATTATTCAGGAATTACCTACCACCTCCCATTACCGCTTTGCATCGGAAGCATCGGGTGTTTTATTCTGAGATGTAGAGTTACCTGCGGGTTAAAGCATGAGTGTGCCTTGCGAATGTCCAGCATTGCTTCCTAATGCCCTACTAAGGTTTCCACCTCATAGTCAGGAGCATCTAATGTAAGAAGATTGAGCTTATATTTTCTCTCCCTCCTAAAATGCGCTGTACAGTTGGTGTTTAGGCAAAAACAAATATGGACATATTTCAGACTTCTAAAGAAAAAGAAATATTTTCAGGCAGGAACGCTCAGCTACAGCGGACACAATTTATTACTAAATATTCATTAGTGGTTAGCTGGTGAAAACAACATTTATGAGCTCATAAATCAACAAACTCTTTTGGATAATGCTTTTGGGGCGTTCGCAGTCACGGACTCGATGATGCCAAGCAAGTTTTTTAAACAAGAAAAAAACTTTTCCAAAGCTTTGTAGCGCGAGGAAGTCCGGAGCATTCTTTCTGCACAGCGCCAAAATAGTGAGCATGAAGTGATCAGCAATCTCTGTGGAAGTGCAACTTTGGCTGCTGAAGAATAGCAGTGGCAGCAGCACCTAATCCTGAAAAGTTGGCTATTTCACCATACATTGCGCATCATTTTTCTTCGTATCTTTGTACAAGACAAATAGTCATGCCTGTCTCCATAGTCGTTGTGAAACACAACAATGGAACCAAACGACGGTGCCACAGAAAGGGATGGAGCCAAACAAATGAAAGCAACGAAGCCTAACAAAGAGCGTCACTAGAAACAATGGAGCAGGTAGTCCAAATAAGTTGCGGTAGCGCCTCGTCGGCTTACGTTGCATCGAGTTTCCTGCGCACCACACGCACTTAGTTTCAGTATTTTCCTAAATAAAGTTGCGGTTTTGACCGTCCTTTACAGTTTAAAAAACTACATTCTGCGTTTTATAAACTGATGCGGCATTTGCTCCTGCGTCGCTTTGAACTTCTCATTTACAGTAAACACCAGACTTTTGTACATAACAAGTTCACTTTTAATGCTAGGTAAATAGCATCCTAATATTATCAGTTTCATGCTATCGTTGGCCCACCGGTGATGCCAGAGAAGTTTTGTGGCGATAATTATATTACGGTAGCATTTCGAGCTTTCAGCTTGGCGGCGCCGCTACCCTGTTGCTGCGCCGCTATGCTGTCATGTGGTGCGGAGCAGCTGCCGGTGGCGCGGCACCGTGGCTGATCACGTGGTTCGGCACGTGACCAGACACGTGGTGCGGAGCAGCTGCTGCTGCTCCTGGCGGCGCGGCGCGCCGGCGAAACCGAGCTCAAACAGCTGTGCGTATGCGCGGTGTCAAGTGGGAAAAAGATGAAGTAGGAACGCCCAGCGAAACGGAGCGGCGAAAGACTGACTTTGCAAGTCAAGTCAGCAAGTTCCACTCGGCCAGCTGTAGCTATTGCAGGTTTAACCACAGCTAAACCACCACCAATTTTTTTGCTATGGTTTTTAACGTGCTCACTTAAACATTCGGTATATCAGAAAGCACTGTATTTCTCACCGGCGCAGACACACTTCTTTCGTCGTCATTGTGAATATCAGCCGAATCACCAAACTGCAGAAGAAAACTGTGCAGAAGAAGAAAAAGCATGAACTAGACAAACTGTGTTTGTCCAGTTTATACTGTCCTGTTCCGCGTGCGCCCACTTTATCCGGAAAACTTGCCAACATCCGCCGCCCACCTCACACTCAGACGCATCTCTTACGCTTGCCCTTTCTTGGAGCCCACTCAATTATCCGTAACTCACCCTGTTTTTTCCTATCTGTTAACGTCACACTTATGATTTTACATTTCATAGCTCGATGCACTGTCGTCTGTTTAAGTTCTACTTTTCTTTTAAACTCCACGTTTCTGCCTAATAGGTAAGTTCCGGTAAGATGCAGTGGCTACATACATTTTGGGGGAGTGGGGTGGACACTGGTAAACTGCATTCAGGATACGAGAGTAGCTGCCAAGTGGTATTCTACCCTATTCTTATTATACTGATCATTTCAACCTCGTTGTCAAGATCCTCGGATATTACAGCCTGAAGTAGGTCTATTATTGTCCGACTTTCATTGCTTCTCTACTGTCGTAATATGCTGTTCCCTGCCCAGAATGGTAATCATTGCTACATAATTTCATAGTATTTATTAGACTCACCTTACTACTTTGTCTGTCTACGTAATTGATAATGCTTTGCTGTTCATCTCATGGGTTATTTAGCAAGGTACTCTCATCTTCGAAACGCCTATTTCTCAGACGCTTTAACTCACACTTGTTTACCCTGCTTCCAAGGAGCGGTATGCCTCGTGCACCAACTCCACAATCAAAGGTTCGAGTTACCCCGTCTATTTCATTTCCTTATTAGGCCAGTGTCATTATCTCATCGGCTCCTTCAGGCATTGCTGAACGATTTTATGAAACAAAATATCAATCGAAGCTCCTGCCTAAAAGATGGGTCTATCAGTTTAGTGACCTCGGAGATGATCCGCTGTGGAAATTTTACCCAGTACGTATTGATCAGCCTGATGGACACCTGAAATATAGAAAGACAGAAGTGTCTTTCTATGTCTTGAACGTACGTTTATTTTTCCTGGCCGGATGAGTGTAGCAAAAGAACACAAAAAGCGGTTTGCATACCAAAGAACACAGCAATGTGTTCGAGAAATGGGCAGTCTATACATATGCAAGGCACAATTTATTTGTAAATAGTCATTTGTGTCCGAGATTGTAAGGTAGAAGTGCGCAACTATTGAATGACAAGGTTAAAAACATGCACAGTGGATTTCCTTCTTGCCACAACTCAGAGAAGGCTATATTGCACTGCGGTCGTTGTCGTCAAGATCAATTAGTCTCTGGCAATACACAATTCACATTTAGGTAGGAAAGCAACAGTGGTTTACTCACCCAACATAGAAAAACTTCAAGAGGAAAGGATCAGGATGGATGTGGTGAGGCACGAAAGAAGCAACTCGTAAATGTTGTCTTCAAAGAACGAAAAATTCGGTCTAACATGCGGCTGCACAGCTCTCGCATGCAGTACACGATCTAGTGGTAAAGTACAATTGTTTTGGGAGAATAGCATTATGAGCGTTAAATTATTGCTAGATACAATGAAGCGATCATAGACACGAACATTGCGGCTGAAAATGTTGTCTGAACTCTCAGCCCTCAGCAGGAAGAATCGCAAATGTTAGCATCTTCCTACAGCAATCAGTTGATGAGTGTTAAAAACAGCTGAAAGTTTCTAACTCGGAATTAAGAATGACAGGGTTGTTGAATACTAATTCCAAACACTGAGAATTGGTGCAAAACCATTTCGGAGAATCGCATTATGTTATTTTCTGAAGGTGTCGTTGCGTAGTCTTAATTACATGTGAGACGAATTGAACTATAGTGCATTTGCGCGGACTAGGCACGTACGGACGCAAAAACTCGCTCTGTTAGAGGTCGGTATCATTGCATTACTAAATTATAAGCAAACACCAGCGATGTAAATTATCCCATAGATGTTTTTCAGGAGACGTGACTTAAAATGAAACAAGATGGTTTTTCACCTCATCTAGGTAAACTGGTCGAACTTATTCAATAAAAATGTTTGATATAGCTGTAATAACATAAATATTAGGTTGGGAACCCAAAATTGTTTACTGATTAAACTGTTTTTTTTTTCAACAACCGTTTTTGAGAAGTACTGCATGAAGTAACGGCAGGAAAATGCACAGCCTTTTCCGTGTGGTCAAGCCTTATGCATGTAACGTGAATTATAATGTCACATTTTTCATCACGCGTTGTGGTCTCCTCATGATAATACGCAGATCCTGTTTGCTTTCCATGCGGAGTTACATGTGTCTGATGCAGTGCAAACTTCTGACTGTTTTTAGTGAAAACTATATGCCTCTTTCCGTCAGCACACAACGGAAAGCTTGTAGAGTAAACATTTATGACCTTTTGAGCCTACGCTAGCAGGCGCTAGCCTTTATGACTACTTTTTTTTTTAGTTACTGCGAGAAAAAGCGGTGCTGTGCATACAGACCAATAGAATATATGGGGTAGCCAATCTGCTGCTGACGTCTGGCAATATCTCCAAGCCATGGCGACCCAAGATTCTTTCAGAGGCAGTCTATATAAGCGCGTCTGCGAGAGCGCGCACTGTTGGCTCTAGAGGGCTATCATTTTTGAAAAGAAAAACATTCGGCTACCTTATTTCTAAATTTCAGCAGGAGTAAACTCATTGGATTTGAATTTAGGTCGCGAGTAAACACTCGTCTTGAGTTGCGAGAATTTCATCTCAGCTGAAACGCTACTACCACGTTTATTCGTTTAAGTAACGCGCAGGTGAGCCGCCGCGCTTGGTCTGTGGCTACGGCACTCGGCGGCCGACCCGAAATACGCGGGTTCGCTCCTGGCCACGGCGGTCGAATTCCGATGAACGTGAAATTCTAGAGGCCCGTGTACTGTGCGATGTCAGTACACGTTAAAGATACAGAGGCGGGAGAAATTTCTTGAGTCCCTTACTACGGCGTCTCTCATAGCGTCAGTCACTTTGGGATGGTAAACCAAAATAATCCATATACGCGCTCGCATAACGAAGGTACACCTTCTGTTTTGGCTGTAAAAAGTGCAATTTCTCGTTTGCCTACTAACGCACCCCACATCTTCGGCACGCACTCTCGTGCTGATTATAGTGAATGCTAGCAGTACCACATTTTTGAAAGCCGAATTAACAGCGCAATACTACGAAATCATTGGAATCCCAGAGAGTCTTATATCACCTTACGCGACCAACAGGCCCTAGGTATATTTTGCGAGGAATTGGGAACCATTATCAAACACGCCCAGTCATAAGAGATTTATCTGATCAAAAAATCTCTGAAGTTCAGCTTCGCGTTGTCTGCTGTGAGAATAGCTGGGTTGAACTCAATTTGTGCTCTCGTTGGACAGCGCTTTCGGCTGTTAACTTTAAATGGTTTTCAGATAAAAGAAGTGGACTTTTTCCAGAGCACTGAAACTAAGCTGAACAGTATACGTTGATTATTTCACGAGGTGAACCGTTAGGGTTTTCATATTTTTTGACCAGCTTGCTAGTTTGCCAGCTTTTACCACCCCAAACATTTACTAGATATTTTACTAGTGTCAATAACGCAAGCAAAGATTTCCAAGTGGTGTCAATGTAATCGGGGTATTATGCATGCTAGAGATGCGCGCGAGCTCTGCTAAGTACAATTTTTGCGATACAAAGTAAATTTACTAACTTCTCTGTAAACAGTAGACACGTTTGGCACTCTCGAATATTTTCACAAAGTAGTAGTTATGGCCGCGTTTTCCATACTAGTGACGGCAAGGAACAAGTTGCTCAAGCAAACAGGCTAGCATTAGCCTACATTGTTGATCTCATTTCACTCTACAAATTTTCCACACCTGCACAATTCTGAGCGAGGGGTCAAATTCAAATATATCTTCGTTACGCATATTCATCACACTAAAAATCACACGCGTCTTGTTTTGAGCCGTATGCGCTATATAAATATTTTAAACCTGCCACTTAAAAACATGCAATGACAGAAAGAAGTTGGGAGACACAGAATAAAGCATGCTTGCATATGGAGACTATTTGCCGAAACCCATCACTCTTCGTCAAAGCTTTTCTTAAAGAGCAGATATGTGGCGTACTAAGACACAAGACGAGTACGGAAATCGTAAACAAGGTAACAAGTTCAATGACAGAAAAGAGATATGGGAAGGGCGCTAACTTAAGACATTTTTCAAGGAAGTGATGCTAATATGTACCATATAGGCGGCCAGTAAAAATGTCTCGTCAGAAGCACCTTAAAGCACATCGTATGTTTTTTGGAGCCAACGCATATGATGTATCAAATAGAAGGAAATGAAAAATAGTTTGTCCTGCTTCATATCGGTATCATTTGATAGAAACACATTTGCCGGCTCGTGCGAATACCAAGGTCGCTGTACGCACCCACTTTAAGCTTTATCTTAGTGAATGTCGGAATAAACAGGGTTCTCTTCAAACTTTACTGTATAGAAACTGCAAAATCAGCCTATAAGGTACCTCAAAAGAGGGCAAAGATCAATAATAGAAGCTACGGCAAGGTGCAGGCAGCCATCACACTCATTTGAGATAAAGTGTATGCGCCGGGACTCAAAATCCCGGAATGCCTATTTTTAGAATACATATCGAAACCACGCAAACCGAAAGAGGTACGCTATCAGCCGTGGTGGCTCAGTGGTTTGGGTGCTCGGATACTGATCCGGAGTACCCGGGTTCGAACCCAATCACGGCGGCCGCATTTCTATGGAGCCGAAACGCAAAGGCGCCCGTGTGCTGTGCGAGGTCAGTGCGCGTCAAATATCCCCAGGTGAGGATCCATAGCGCACATAATTGAGGGGACACAACACGAGCGCTACAAGACCGAGTTTCGATGGAGGCGAAACGTAAAATGCACCCGTGTGCTGTGCGTTGTGGGCGCACGTTAAAGATCCCCATGTGGTTGAATTTATTCCGCAGCCCTCCACTACGGCACATCTTTCTTTCTTTCTTCTTTCGCTCCCTACTTTATCCTTTCGTCACGGCGCGGTTCGGTTGTCCACCGACATAATTGATATAGTTACTTCCCCGTTACCTTTCCTCAAAAAATGCAATCACCCAACCAAAAAAGCAATTACATAGGCGCTAAAGAATCAGAATAAAATGTGGAAAGTCAGCTGAGTTTTACTTCTCACTAAAGTCTTCTTTATATAATGCAAATATTAAACATAAAAGAGCGACAAATAATAATCGCGTTAATCTGGGATCCTATCAAATTTGGCGCATATTTCCAAGAGGCGACTTGATTTTTGGTTAGCAAGATATTGCTACAGCAACAGTCAGTCTCTCCCTTTTTACAGTACGCTTAGTACGTAAGTTTGCCGAGTTAGGACGCAGCATTTTCAGGATTCACCTCTTGCGACAACGAGGCGTTCAATTACGGCAGTGGCAAGAATGGTCGGCCAGATGCCGACCCCCCGCCAGTACGTCTACTGCTGCGCGGTGCTCCTGTACTATATACGCTTCTGCAACGCTCGGTTTGTCTAATGAAGCTTCTGCCACCGGCAAGGGGTATGCAGTAGACTACACCGCTTTTCCGCGTGAAAAACTAGTGGCGTGCTTCTAGCTCTCTTTATTTTCCTTCTTTGCACCACAATGCGTGCCTGAAAGCTTTTTTTTCCGTTCCGTCAAAACCACCAAGACGTCACAATTCAAGGCTTCAATTGAGACGATGCGTGATTTGTTGCTATCAAGGGATGGGAATGTATCTCAGACGTTTCGTATCTGGGCAATGTTCCGGTAGACCCGTAGCTTCTTTGGCAAAGGCTTCGATAACCGAGATGTTCATCTCACGAGAAGGCTTTGAGCTCTTGAGTCTTTGAAGAAAAAAATGAACCCTGCATTCTTTTTGATGCTAGCATTATTTAACAAGAGTGCCTAGCGAGCAGCTATTTTGCGTTTTAAAACAACTTTCTGCAGCGATGCTGATACCTAAAGCTAACTTAATTTCACTAATAATGACGAAAATATCCAAAACTAGAATCGACACTGCAGTGACGACTCATTGGTAAAGAGTTTAAAAACAGCACAGCGACGACGGACAGGAATGAAGGACAAGCGCTGACTAACCACTGAGGTTTATTGAAAAATACACACGTATTAATTCTCCAGAAACAACCAGGACGCATGAGTCTCCGCAAACACTTCTAATCATGAGAATCTACCAGGACGAATGCACCAACTCGCTCAGTTTTCAAATTTTGTGCAGGTCATTGGTAAAGATCAGCCCGAACACATACTCTTTGAAGATTCCAAAGGCGTGGTTTACCGCCGTCAAACACGCTTCATTCGAGACACCTTTCTAGAAAATAGCATTATTAATCAGCAAATATAAAAATATTACCCGATAGGATAGAATAGAAAACAACTTAAGGTCCATCAGAAAGATGGTAGCCAGAGGGCTACCAACCTAGACGACATCCGAAAGGGCTTGAATCTCGGCGGCGTCTTCGGCCAGTCGGGCGATATATACCTGTGTCACCGGGTCGGAGTTCAGTAGTAAGGTCTCCCATTGGTCTTTCGTTTTTATACGTTATCCCTCCCGTGGGGCATGAGGACATTCTCCCAGTATGTGGTCCTAGGTGGCCCTAAGTTCGCAGTTTGCGCATTTGTCTGAAAATTGCCCTGGGTACTTAACACTCCAGAGGGCCGGATTTGGAAAGGTGTACGCTTGTAATCGGCGCCAGTTGATGGCTTGGTACCTGGTCAAGGATCCTTCCTCGGGGGGAAGTCTGGCTTGTTGCAAATGGTAGTGCTGAGTGATTTCTCTGTATGCCACCGTGCTATCCCTGTCTGTGAAGACCACATTGCTCGGGTCCGCCCGGAAGGAAAAGCATCGGGCGAACTCGCGGGTCGTCTCATTACCAGGCAGGGATGCATGTGCTGGTGTCCAGACTTGTTTAAGTTTCGGTCTATTACATAACGGCTTAGAATTGTATTCGTTAGAGAGGAGACCCGGCCCCTGCTGAAATTTAGTATAGCAACTTTGGAGCCACTGATGATGCACCTCGCTTTTGTGCCCAAACAAGCCAGTGTTATGGCAGCTTTCTCTGGAGCCTCTGGATTACTCTAGAGCATGAAGGCTCTCATTTTGAGGACTTATTTATTATTGACGACCGCGAGGGTCATCGCGTTTTTACCATGCTCAGCGGCATCCACGTAGACCACGTCCTCGTCTGTGTAGGTGTGGAAGCGTTTATCGAGCGATTCTGCCCGTTTGACCCGGCGCACTGAGTGATGAACAGGATGCATATTCCTGGGTAGTGTGCGTACAATTATGTTGTCCTGAACTTCTCCGAGCATGTTAACTTCGGCAGTTGTTCTGTTATCTCGACTCAGATAAAGTTTGTATAAAATGGCCCTGCCGGTAGTGGTGCCGGCTAAGCGTTCAATTTGGGATGTTCTTACTGCTTCCGTAATCTCTTCCATGGTGTTGTGCATTCCTCGCTCTAGAAATAAGTGGATGTATGAAGGGACAATCCTAGAGCTTGCTTTGTGCACCGCCTGATAATTCCATCTATCTTTTCCTTTTCTGCAACTTTAAGATCGAGGAAAGAAGCAGCATACGAGGTACGGCTAACTACGAAGGCCTGTGCCAGCCGCAGGAGATTCTGCTCTTTCATGCTGTGTCTCCTGCTGGCGATCCGCCGTATGAGGCGCATAGTTTTCTTGTTCGCTGTTCTCCATCTTAGCTGTTGCATCACTGTTATACCCGTTGTTTTGTATAATCATGCCTATAATTCTGATTTTTTCAACATAGGAAATCTCCACCGCTTGCGCTTGTAATTTGATGTTAGGGATGGTTGTGGTTAAATGCAGAGGATGTTAAAAAAGAAGTTCAGACTTCTGCGGCGAGCATTGCAAGCCCCTATGGCTGACATAGCCAATTTGAACACATTAATATTTTGCCATTTTAAGCTTTCCAACGAATAGTTGTGTAAATGCCGCTTGATGCATGTACTTGGGAAACTTGAACAGTATATGAACACAACAAGGAAATAATAAAGCTATAGGCGGCTGAAAATTTAGTCACCGACTGATGAATTTATTGGTAATGAGAAGGAAAAGTGCAATAAGCGTCCAGTTACTCTAGGTTTTCTATATGGAAAAATGTACACCTGTATTTTAGGTTGAGTTAAGGTTCTGCTTTTCAGTACAACTACATTTTTTTTCAGGTGCTGCTTAATGCTGCATAAAAATGTCCGCTTTTTTTTTGTACGCAGGTTAACGCTTTTTTCGAAAAGTTGAAAACAAATCTGGAATTGCAGCTCGCTGTCACGTCCGTCGTACTACTGAAGGTTAGTATTTTACGCTAAAAACTGCAAGCGTCTGGATCCGTTAGTGTAGTCATTAAATAATACCAATACTTTCAGTTCCCTTGTTCTCATAATGTTTCTTATATATATACACAAAAGTATGTTTATCTAGGAAAAGTTGTTGGTGATTTCAACACATAATACAATTTGCTTCGCGAATAAATTTCGTAATGAAAAGTCTATACAGCATAAGTTTTAGATTATGCACTATTGCTTTCTTATCGGAATTGCGGCTCAAAGCGCTGCCTAGCAAAAACGCTTAGCGTGAGCCTGCCACTTTCAGAAGTTTTCGTGTAACCTTTTGTGCACTCTAGGCGACAATGCGACACAGCCCTGCGAAGCCAAGGCCGACCGGCGCAGAAGAGATCCGCGCTCATTAAAATTTTGGTCGCCTAGTTAATGGCTGCCTGTTTGTTATCTTTGGCTTCCACTGTAACTCACATTGCTTTGGCAACATACCGTACAAGATAAACTGGCGCTGCATGATTAGGCACTGGAATGTGTTGGCGCGACAATGAGGTAAAGGGTATCTATCAACACCACAAATAAGGGCTGAGGTGCAGCTTTCCTTTGGAACACATTTTGCGCAACAGTTCCAATTTTTTTTTAGGAATTTGTTGGCTTCAAACTCACGAATTTTTTCTCCTTTGTTATGCAGGAGTCCTCAGAAAACTTTGTCCAAGTTGTTCAAGGCGCAAAAAACGTGATTTACGGGAGTACACTTGTTACTCTCAATCAATTCGCAGATATGCACAAAAACGTAATTAGCAAGGACGATATTGTGCTTTATCTGAGCAAGTAAGTTTTTTTTTTCATAACCCTCTATCACGCTTGGAAAATGCATGCTGCCCAAAGGTATTTGGAAAGTGCACAGTTATTGAAGGGGAACAATTTATATAGTTGATTACGAGGCGTCACTTCTCGTTAGGCAGTTTATACAACTTACTTTTTTGAAAATGCGTGTCAATTACAATGAAAGCAAAAAGTGGATAACTGAAGGGCGTACATCTTTTTGAACGTACAATATCCTAAAATACCGTTGTCTCAATTATTCTAACGTTCCGAACTTATTCCCATGTAGCGGGGCTCTCCAGAGCGCTATCTAGTGTTAAATAAATTTACATTTGGGAGGATGTTTCCTCGTTTCTGGTACCCAGACCCAGTGTGAACGGGCAACTCAAATATCTTAGCCACCATATCAATCAATTGACTTGCCTCTGCGGCATTAAATACCACAAACCTATATCTCCTTGCAAGATGCATAAAATGCGATTCGGAATACAGCCCTTCTAATCATAAATGTGATATATAGCTCTGCTACACCCCTGCACCAGCGGTTACTCGAGGACAGAAACATAGGTTGCAGAATCTTTAACGGTGACGTTGATAGAAAAATCCACCTGCTGGGCAGTTTTACATCCCTTAACCGCTTAGCCACTGCTCTGGTAGTAGCATGGTTATTCGCGCGATCTTTGACCATTAATTAGAGAATGACCAATCTAATTATTTATTTATTATAGATACATCAACGGTCTTTGGGTGAGGACTTTACATGAGGGGAACATATGGGCATTAGCTCAGTAAACTTTAGACGTAACACCCTAAAAGCAGAGCTTAAGTGCCCCCTTAAATTGAGGAATAAACCCCAGCTTTCGCACATGTACTTGATTTACTAAATTTAAGCCCTACAAATTTTCCAACCGACCACAGTCTACATGTTTTTTCCTGCCACATGTGTGCAGCGTTGAGCAGCTGAAGCTCCCCTTAGCTGCAAATGTGGCCTTTCTGCAAGACGACTATTGCGTACGTCGCCGCTGGCAGCATTATCAAGACTGCGGTGGTTGAAACTACCAATTTACTAAGGCTGTCTCAAATTACACTCATTTCCGGAACGTTGCTGAAGAGTCCCCCGCCGCGGTGACTCAGTGGTTAGGGCTCTCGGCTACTAATCCGGAGTTCCCGGGTTCGAACCCGCGACCACAGCGGCTGAGTTTTTATGGAGGAAAAACGCTAAGGTGCCCATGTGCTGTGCGATGCTAGTGTACGTTAAAGATCCCCAGATGTTCGAAGTTATTACAGAGCCTTCCACTACGGCACCTCTTCATTCCTTCTTTTTTCCATTGCCTCTTCTATCCCTTGCCTTACTGCGCGGTTCAGGTGTCCGCTGATATATGAGACAGGTAGTGCGTCATTTCCTTTCCCCTAAAACCAATTATTGTTATTATTGCTGAAGAGGCTTTTCCGGGCATGGGCGTCGTTTTGTTGCGATCGCACGCCCAGCGTAAATACGAAAGAGTTAATTGGAGGAGAGAGACACCGGTTATACAAATGGAATGGGCACGTGATCAGAGCTGCTGTGTGTGGAAATCGTACATAAGTTCGCGAAGGCAAGGAACCTTGCCATTAACAGGTAGTGGCGCATAGAAAAAAAAAGACCAGGTCATCGCGACCTATCCATCTTTGCGACAAGGTGGCAACACGCATAATTTTTTTGTTACACTTGATGCCAGCTTAGAACCCTGCGTTAACTCTCGCTGTGAGCCAATACGCCAAGTAAAATGTTTTTATAAAAGTGTATTCTTGCCAGCGAAACGAAAAAGGCACATTTCGCTCAGTGTGCTCTAACGAGTCAAGAAAATAGGTCTTCAGAACGTTTCATGAAATGAATGTCAAATCTGACCTGCTGTTCAGTGATGAGCATGCATGTGCAGATGAGACCGTATTGCTAACCTCCTCCGTTTCAGGAATGCCATCTAAAATACCGAAGCCACTGCTTACTAGCAGTAGCGCCTAAGATAAGGAGATGCCATTTGTGTAAATGTATGTGAAAATGAAAGTCTGAAACTCGCAGATCCGGGTAATCACAGTGAACATGGTGAACATGGTACTAAAACCATAAATGTTTCTGAGTCGTAAGAAAGTTTCCGTTATTTCTTATGGTCAATATAATTATTTAGCCGCACTGTTCAGTGTGTTTTCATAGTTATGCTGCATATTGTTTTTTGCCGCCAACATATTTATAGCGGCTCAGAAATACGGACACAATTTTGCTGCCCATTTCGGTGGTGCGAAGAGATGCAGTTTCTCTGACATATAAATTATTTGCACAAACACAGTTTCAAAATTAATTAAAATCAAATCATGCTCCTCAAAGCGCATTACAAGGAAATTTTTATCGAGTAATTTGAATACCAATATCTTAAGTAAAAGTTAAAAAGAATAAGATATGAATTCGCCTGACAGCTGTGAAGAAGCGAGTAGTAACTGCATACTCTCTGCAGGTAGCCCTTATGTGTGCTAAAGTACTTAGAAAACTAAAAAGCATTCTTACCAACAAACATTTGCAGCTCCTCAATAAGCACCAATGACGCCTCCGGCCCAAAGACCACATACGCCGCAGGTGAGCCATCCAGCACATACATTTTAATAAACCTCTTGGGTAAAGTATAAATCCTAAAAATCCATAAACAGCGCATGAAGTAAAAGTGCGCTTCTTGAAATATAATAACAAATGTCAAAGATTCTATAGATCTGAGTGCTGATCAGAAAAGAGTACTGTGGAGTGCATTGCGTCTCTGTCATCGGAGCACATTGCAATGCATTTCTACTTTCATTGAAGCTGATTCCACGCCTAAACAGCTGCCGATGAAAATTTGAAGATTTTACTACTACAGAATGCAAAATAATTTTATTGTGACCATAGAAGCCTGGCTTACCTCACAGCATGAAAATATAGTCCACCTAAATCTGCAACCGCACTGTGCAATCATTTGTGCTTGCTTTTGTAGCGAGCAGCTGCGCGGTGGCCAGCCGCAGTGAAGGACCGGAATAAAACGTTCATTTGATTGCTCTGAAACACGTACTGAAAGAAGAGTGAAATTAAAAGAAACATTTGTTCCTTAAACGACGAAGGGAAGTGAAGTGACCGCAGAGATCAGACCTCTGCTCTCTTTTCAGAAAGCGTTAGCTGCATTTTCTCACTTTTCTGAGGTCACGTGACCTTAGAACGCACGACTGCGTGCGGACGGCAGTATTTTGCCTGTCTTGTCTCTCGCTGACTTCTGTTGCGTTTTTTCCTGCCCTCCAAGGAGCAGTTGAATATGGCCCATACAATGTCTCGGAATTTTTATTGTTTTTTTCTGGCACTGAGCACAGCATAAACATCGCGGACGACCCTAATAAGCAATTAGCTCAGCTGTCATTCATCTAACACAAAGTTGTGGCCACATGAGCACTCGGTGGTAACAGTAGCACTGCAATTTAAACAGTTTATAAGAACGAACTTTTATTGCTGGGCATTCTCCTGGCTCCAGGAGAATTAAATTTCGCTGGTAATTTATATACCTCCGTTGTACACGCTGTCATTCCACTCGCTTCCAGTCGGTATTCTTCCCTAATCACAGAGCTTGATTATCACCCGGCAGCTCGCAAAATACAAGCAGAACTAACAGATATTCGCTCTTGCCTTCTTCCTCCCTCGTGGACGGTTTCCCATGCGACGCAGACGGCACATGCCCCGATGGAAGAAAAAAAAATCTAGAATACTGAACGGCATGTAGATTGCGCTTCACAAGCAGTGGCCGTTTTTCAAGAACAAACAAAAAATATGGGGCATTGAAAACATTTGCCATTACCTGCTTGTCCATTTTTATGTACCACTTCTTGTTCTCTAGGTCTGTGGCCATATCTTTGCCCGCTCGGATAGAACAGAGTTGGCATGCGTTACCAAGTGCACTCATTTTTCGTAGTTTTGTAACCGCCTGCACCTGCATATCACTGTACATCCTACCCCTCCCTCTGGCTACTTCTTGGAACGAAAACAGCTCTTGCGGCGTTCGCACACCGCGAAGTCCCTACCTGTCAGAGTAAATGTTTGCGTGTTTTTAAACTTTGGACGCACATAAGTTCGCTCAAGTGATGTGTGATTCTATGCTAGAGGTGTAAGCATTACTGCTCTGCAGCTCCTGGCCGTAGACTACAGATGAAGAGCGGGTGGATTCGGCAAAGTAAAACTTACTGCAACGCGCTTCAGTCATTTATTTGATACCACTGTGGCAATTTTAATGTAATGTTGCGGTTCCTACAGTGGGTCAACCTCAAAGACATGACACCACAAAACCTGCAATGGACATGTCAAGACACCAGGAGAACAGTCAGAGGATTGTAGCGGTCCATCCCTCTCTCTGCGAAATAATATAATGCATTCATCATCATCAACAACTAGGTCCCCTTCTCCCAGAAAAGGCCGCCTCACATCTCTCTATTTAACCGTTGTCCGTGTCAGCTACGGCCATCTTAACCTGCCAACTTCATCTCATCAGCACACCAAATATTCTTTTCCCCATACTACGTTTGTCTTCTCTAGAAAGCCAGTAGGTTACGTTCAGTGGTCATCGATTATATTTCCCTAGTATTACATGCACTGCCCATTGCATTTATTCTTCCTGTTTCCTGATCCACTCTGCTCTCTTCCTGTCTCGTAACATTGCACAAGCAGGGGCTTAATTGTTTACATTCTTTTTAGGCTGCCCCACCATACTTTTTGACTCGTAACATTGAAGGACTGGCCTTCTGGAGAAAGGGTGGACATGTCGCTGCTGGCTCACTCTAGAATATTGCCACACTGCTCACATTCTGCGAGCGCCGCCATGCGGCCGAACGGCATGGCTGGGCTCGTGTGGAAGCGAGGAAGACGACGTTCCCGGTCGGACGCGCGCTGCTGGTCTTCTTGGTCTTCGGATTAAAAAGCCCCCTTTTGTGTCACCCTACGTCTGTCGGCGACATTTTAGTGGAGGTGCTGGGTGTCGTTCTATGAACGCTGACCCCGAGGACAATACTGACGATCATCAGCGTCGCTTGGACACAACACCCGTCCACAAAGCGAGCCGCCGCCTGCGAGGCCTGCAACATGAGTGTCAGCCACTGACGAGGTCGGTGCGTACCATGACGTCTACTGCTGGCAGGCAGACAGGTCAGCCTTCCGGCACTGTCCCACCGGTTGTAGTCCTCACACATCGCTCGCCGCCAACCTGCCACGGCGATCGGTGCGAGGATGTCGAGGACTGGTTGTCCGGCTTTGACCGTGTGGCCACTTTTAACCAGTGGGACGACGACCGAAAACAACGAAATGTGTATTTCGCGTTCCAAGACTCGGCGAAGACATGGTTCGAGAACCATGAGGCATCCTTTACCAGCTGGGAAGCGTTCCGTCGTGAGTTGCTCGCTACCTTCAGCACCAACGCATGCAAGGAAAACGCCGAAATCGCCCTTCGCTCCAGGTCACATCAGTCGAACGAAAGCGTGACCATGTTTATCGAAGATATGGCGCGTCTCTTCAGTCGGGCTGACCCTGCTATGCCCGAGGCTACGAAGGTGCGCCCCCTCATGCGTGGTGTGCAGGGAGAAGCTCTTCGCTGGTCTCATACGCGACCCTCCAAGAACCGTCGCTGACTTCGCCAAAGAAGCCGCGGCCATGGAACGTTCCTTGCAGGAACGCAGTGCGCAGTACGGTCGACTGGGCAGTGTTGCGACCACTAACTACTCTGCGTCACTGCCAGTTGCCGGAGACGAGGCGCTTCGAGAGCTTGTGCGGAGTGTGGTTCGAGAAGAACTGCGCAACCTCCACTTAGATGCTCCACCTGCCAGTGTTGCACCTATCGCCTATGCCGTCCGTGACGGAATTCGGTGAGTGGTCAAGCCACAACCGGCGCCACAGCCGGAGCCGTACATCATAAGCTACAGTGAAGCTCTACGGACACCACAGCCGGAGCCGTACATTATGAGCTACAGTGAAGCCCTGCGTAGACCTGCGCAAGTGTCACAGGCACGCCACCCTGCTGCCGAACCAACGCAGGGATACCTTCCCCCGTCGAGCTGCGTGACCCGCGCCCTGTTAGAAAAGCGGACGTGGGGCGCACACCCAACAACCGGCCACTATGCTACCACTGCGGGGAGCCTGGTCATGTCCTCCGCAACTGCCCATACCGGCGGATGGGATTAAGAGGATTTCCACCGAGCGCACCTCGACCACGCTATGGTGAGGGAGCGCGAGACATTGAGCAGTACCTGGCCGATCATGTGCTGCCCTCACCGCCTCCACGACGTCAGTCTAGGTCTCCGTCTCCAAGACGGGTTACCAGTCACGCATCATCCGCTGGCCAATTCAGACGCACGTCCCCCCGCTGGGAAAACTGAAGACGACGGCCTCCGGGGATAGGACCGCCGCTGCCGCAGAGAGTGAACAGCCTCCATCCGACGGTTGTATGCGACGACCCGAACGCCGACAACCCCAGCCGCCTACCTCAAAAACGATCTCTCCGCCGACCGCAACGACGATGCCACCGCCGACCCCACCGACGACCACGTCGACGACCACACCGATGACCTCACCGATGACCCCATCGACGACGGCACCAAACACCTCACCGACGAGTTGTCAAAGAATTGTTTCCGCCGCCGAAATTCTTGTTGCCGCCGATGGCTATGACGCGTCAGCACTCGTGGATACCGGAGCCGACTTTTCGGTCATGAGAAGCCACCTAGCCACGACCCTCAGAAAGGTTCTAACACCTTGGCATGGGCCGCTGATACGCACAGCTGGTTGCCATGTGGTGACGCCGGTTGGCGTCTGCACCTGCCGTATAAAGATCCGCGGTGCAACTTTCATTGGCTCCTTCGCCGTGCTACGAGTGCTCCAAAGAACTGATTCTCGGCATGGACTTTCTTAACGAGTATGGGGCGGTCATCAACCTGCATGAGCATTTGGTATCGTTTTCGACACAGCAGCCGTTGCTACAGACCCCGAGCCGCACAGAGCAGCACTACGCATCTCTGACGACCACACAATGATACCGCCGAGAGCAAGCAAGTTTGCCACAGTCCAGTGTGATACCAGCTTCGGTACTCGGGGCATTGCCGAAACGAACATGTCCCTCCTACTGTCTCGGCAAGTTTGCGTTGCTCACGCCCTTGTCAACTTTGTTCACGCACGTACCGAGCTCTTAGTGACCAACTTTAGTTGCGAACCCCAACATTTGACGAAAGACTACAGTATTTGCCCATTTTGAAGAACTTGGCGAGCATGCCGGCCAATGTACCTTATCCACAATGGACCCCGGAACAGCGGAACAGGACACGGCAACAGCCATTACGACCGACGTGAACCCTGACCTTCTGACCAATCAGAAACGCCGCGTGGAAAGCCTTATTGACTCTTTCCGCGACTGTTTTGCATCAACCTCCAAGCTTCATCAGACACCAATAACTATGCACCGCATTATCGTCGATAGTGACCAGAGACCACTATGTCAGCGTC
Source organism: Amblyomma americanum (assembly GCA_030143305.2). Lineage (NCBI taxonomy): Eukaryota > Metazoa > Arthropoda > Arachnida > Ixodida > Ixodidae > Amblyomma > Amblyomma americanum. Next base: position 86,469 of record JARKHS020017179.1, read on the forward strand.
CTTATCGTGTTTCGTCGAAGGAACGTGATGCCATCCGCCGCCAAGTTGCCGAAATGCTCCGCGACGACGTCATACAACCATCGACGAGTCCCTGGGCATCACCTGTTGTTCTCGTCCCAAATAAAGATGCCAGGCTACGGTTCTGCGTGGATTATCGACGTCTCAACAACGTTACCAAAAAGGATGTATACCTACTGCCGCGCATTGATGACTCATTAGATCGCCTCCGCCATTCTACCTACTTTTCGTCCATCGACCTGCGTAGCGGTTATTGGCAAATCGAGGTCGATGAACGTGACCGAGAAAAGACCGCTTTCGTTACTCCTGACGGGATGTACGAATTTAAGGTGCTTTCTTTCGGCTTGTGTTCAGCCTCTGCAACGTTCCCACTTGTGATGGACACTGTACTAACTGACCTGAAGTGGCAGTCCTGCCTGGTGTATCTCGACGACGTCGTGATTTTCTCCGACACGTTCGAGGAGCACCTGAAACGTTTGCGTGCTGTTTTCGAGGACATTCGTTCCGCAGGTCTGTCTCTGAAGCCTGAAAAATGCCACTTCGCATTTAGAGAGCTCAAGTTTCTTGGCCATATTATGAGCGCTCAGGGCGTTAGCCCTGACACAGCCCAGAAAAGACGGCCGCCGTTGCTGCATTTCCCCAGCCAACAGAAAAACGAAGCTTGCGGCGTTTTCTGGGGCTTTGCGCCTATTATCGGAGGTTCGTTGAAAACTTCTCCAAGCCCGCAGAGCCGCTGACTCGCCTGACAAAAGACTCCGAACCCTTCTTCTGGGGCCAGGATCAGGAAACAGCTTTCACAGAACTTAAGGCCCGCCTCCAATCTACGCCGTATCCTTGGCCACTTCGACGAGAAAGCTCGCCACGGAACTGCACACAGATGCCAGCAATGTTGGCCTCGGTGCGGTGCTTGTGTAGTGGCAAGACGGTGTGGAACGCGTGCTCGCATACGCAAGTCGCACTTTGTCCCGTGCCGAAATGAATTATTCCACCACGGAAAAGGAGTGTCTCGCTGTTGTGTGGGCAATCACCAAATTTCGTTCCTACCTGTACGGCCGCCCGTTTCGAGTCGTCAGCGATCATCACTCCTTGTGTTGGCTTGCGAACCTCAAAGATCCATCGGGGCGCCTTGCACGGTGGAGCCTTCGGTTGCAAGAGTTCGACGCCACTATCGTGTATAAGTCGGGTCAGCAACATAGCGATGCAGACTGTCTCTCCCGAGCTCCTCTTCCGTGCCCACCAGATGAGTCCGACGACGATTCTGCTTTCCTCGGCGCTGTCACCACATCCGACCTTGCCCGCCACCAGAGGGCCGACTGCGAACTGCTTCCTCTAATCGAGTACCTCGAAGGAACCGCTCCGTCTCCGCCCAGACTCTTCTCGCGCAGACTTTCGTCGTTTTGCTTAATAGATGGAGTCCTCTACAAGAAAAACTACGGCCCGACCGAAACTGCGTATCTCCTCGTTGTCCCAACCGCGCTTCGTCAGGAAGTTCTCGCTGCATGCCACGACGACCTTTCTTCTCGCCACCTTGGTTTTTCCAGAACATTGGGACGCCTCCGCCACAGGTACTACTGGCCTCGGCTTGCTGCGGTTGTCCAACGCTACGTTAGAACCTGTCGTGAGTATCAACGACGGAAGATACCGCCGACAAAACCGGCCGGCCTTCTGAAGCCTATTGATCCACCGCAAATCCCATTTCAGCAAGTCGGCATGGACTTACTGGGCCCATTCCCACTGTCCTCCATGGGTAACCGAGTATATTGTTGTTGCCACGGACTACCTCAGCCGCTACTGTGAAACCAAGGCTCTTCCCCGTGGCACCGCGGCTGAAATTGCACAGTTCTTTTGTTCACCCCATTGTGCTTCGCCACGGCGCCCCCGCGGTTGTATGAACTGACCGGGGAACCGCGTTTACCTCGGCTCTTACACATGAGGTCCTGCGTCTCAGTGGCACCAGTCATAGAAAAACGACTGCTTACCATCCTCAAACGAATGGTCTGACTGAGAGGCTGAACAAGACCATTGCAGATATGATGTCTATGTATGTCGACGCTGACCATCGCAACTGGGACGAAATACTCCCTTACGTCACGTTTGCGTACAACACCGCCCTCCAAGAAACGACGCTCTTCACTCCCTTCTGTTTGGTCTATGGCCGGGACGCCCTGACCATGTTGGACGCCATGCTGCTCCCAGATTGTGCCTCTTCGTCTGTCACCGGCGCTGACCAATTCATTCGTGATGCAGAAGCCGCTCTCCACCTTGCTAGACAACGGATTCGACACCAGCAGAAAACTGACGCCCGGCGTTACAACCTCCGCCACAGGAAGGTGAATACCAACCCGGGTAGTACGTCTGGGTATGGAGCCCTATACGTTTGCGCGGGCGCTCTGAAAAGCTTCTGCGCCGCTACTTCGGCCCTTATGAAGTGCTACGTCAACTCAGCGAGGTGAACTATGAAGGGTTCCCTCAAGGAGTCGTCGGCTCTTCTCGACCGCCCAAGTCTGAAGTCGTCCACGTGGCCCGCATGAAACCGTATTACGCCCGTTAGCCATTGTCGGAGTTCACATTCGTGCGAGTGCCGCAATGCGCACCTTCGCACTTTCGGTGCCTCAATCTCTGTTTTTCCCTCTTGCCGGAGGCATCGAGGCGCTGCCTCTCGAATGGAGGGGGGCAATGCCACACTGCTCACATTCTGCGAGCGCCGCCATGCGGCCGAGCGGCATGACTGGGCTCGTGTGGGAGCGAAGAAGACGACGTTCCCGCTCGGACGCGCGCTGCTGGTCTTCTTGGCCTTCGGATTAAAAAGCCCCCTTCTTTGTCGTCCTACGTGTGTCGGCCACAATATACACGCTGCCTCCACAATGAAGGACGGTGCTCATTGTAATGCCTTGACAGCAAAATAACCTCTAACCGACACTTACTGGCAGAACGTTCCGCAGAAGGTGTTCATCCAGAAAAACCAGTTCCCTAAAGCAATTCAACAACAACTTCAAAAACACTTCGAATGGACGTTGTACGTAGCAACGCTGTCGGCCGGTGCCGCCGCACTGCCCCCTCCTGCTCGTCTCTCCAGTCTTGCCTCCATCTGGCATACTGCATTTTGTATTTGTGCACCTGACACATAGACGGCACTCGTCAAGCGCGTTCCGATGCCTAGTTGGAAGGTTTCATCAAGCGGGGGTGCATATGGCGCCGTGCGGCCCTACAACGTTACACTTATTTATATTTCCCTGCCTCGCTGCATTGTTGTAAAATTGTGCTGAACTTCGCTATCCTCCAAGTTTCTGCAAACCCCTCTTCCATGTCAATACTGGTGAAAGGCAGTTGTATAATAAACTGATTTGATTAGTTTAGTTTATGGGGGCTTAAAGTCCCAAAGCGACTCAGGCTATGAGAGACGCCGTAGTGAAGGGCTCCGGAAATTTCGACCACCTGGGGTTCTTTTAGTGCACTGACATCGCACAGCGCACGGGCCTCTAGAACTTCGCCTCCATTGAAATTCGACCGCCGCGGCCGGGATCGAACCCGTGTCTTTCTTTTCGGCAGCTGAGCGCCATAACCACTCAGCCACCGGGGCGGCCAAACTGATCTGATTAAAACAAAACTCCAGAGCATTACCAAAATTACAGAATTGCAGAGCACCTCGAGAAGCGAAACTGCACATTTCGCGCGTCGTGATGTGAAAAGAATGCATTTAGGCCGCGCGCCCATTTTCGGCTTCTATAGAAATAATTTAAATAGGGGTAGACGGCAAAATATCTCAGTCGCCTGCGTAGGACCACTTCCTGCACACAGGTCTACCCACCCTCTACTCTGCACTGCCATATTTACGCTGTCCTAATCCAAAAAAAACCTGCATTCTAATCAAACCACTCGTGGTTACACAACGAGGAAAGGCCAAAACATGACTCCGTGCGATCTACCAAAAGTACGCGAAGTACTTTCGCAAAACTTACGTTGTCTACGAACCTGTTGTCCCTGTTATCTTGAGCAGCCCAATCACCAAGAATATATGAAATGAAGCGCACAGTGAAGTTTCGGTGCTCGTGCTTGGCTCTCAGACTCATAGCGAGAGACCATCATACGTTTGCTCTTCATTTGCTTCTTTTGGTGAGGTGCAAAAATGTCTTCACAATTTTTTTATCAGCTGGGGCAGCCTAAGTACCTTTCTTGCGAACGCCGGTATTCTATTTATTCATTATTTATTTATTTAAACCTCAAGGGTACCACGTGGCACATTACATGAGGAGTGGACGTATGAATGGCGGTTGACAATGCCATGGCTTCTTCGATGGCAGTCTTGAAATTAACAGTAACAGAAAATAGAGCTAGGTCGCCAGGAGGGTCATTCCAGTCGTGAACTTGGAGAATAAAGGAGTTTTGGAATGTGGCAGTGTGGGCATGACGCGAGATCACATGGTTTGGATGGGCTATGCGAGGTTTTCGACGCGCTGGTTGAATGAGCTAGCTGTCACAGGGTGAACAATAAAAAAAAAACATTTGATAAAGGCAGAGGCGTGAAATTCTGCGATGAGAGATTAGAATAGAAAGTATAGTTGAGATTTTAAGGCAGATATGATAGAGTATTGTGAGTAATTTGAAAGAATGAAGCGAGTAGCGCGATGTTGAACTGATTAAAAAGCTGAAATGAGGTTAGACCGATGTGCGTCAAAGATAGCGCTAGCGTATTCAAGTTTAGGTCGCACAAATGGTTCTTAAGTTACGTAATTTTAAGCAAGAAAGCGCCATAGGCAGGTTATGGCGAAGTACCGAATTGTTCGATTAGACGAAATTATTATTTCATCTACGTGGCAAGACCAAATGAATGAGCAGTGAGGTTAACACCAAGCTATTTAAAAGATTTATTTGAAATAATTGTAGTATCTTTAATTTTATAATTTTTTGAAGTATCAATTTGGCAGCGGCAAAGAGTGATTAGTACAGTGTTTGTAATATTCAGGGAAATTAGCGACGTAGGCACATCTCCTGTATATTATCCAGGTCCTTTTGGAGGACAGGATCATCGCCGGCGTTAGTTATATGGCAGTAGACCAGTCAGTCATGCGCGAAAAGGCGGATGGTAGGTGTTACTGTGGAAAGTAGGTAGCTGATATATATTATAAAGAGGAAAGTGCCAACAACTGTGTCGAGGTTCTCCTGCGAAAATATGTAAGTAGACAATGATAAGCCATTAGCGGAAAGAAATTGCATGTGGTCGATTAAAAGCTTGTAAACCAGTTGAAAACACGCGGATGAAGATTTAAAAGGGAGAGTCTGAATAAAAGGTGGGAATGGAGTACTTAATAGAATAGAATAGAACTTTATAGAATTTTATTTATATCACTATACATGATGTCCAAAGGTTTCTCGAAATCTAGGAAAAATGCCTGAGTTGGTATATTCCGGTCGAGATTAGAATTATTGTCCTCCAGGAAAAATGCTAATTCGGTTTCACATGAAGGAGCTTTCCGGAATCCGTGCTGGTTTAGAACAAAGAAGTTCATCGATGTTAGAAATGTAGCAACAATAGAGTAGTTGACGTGTTCAATGATCATAGAGCATAGACCAGTTAGCGAAATGGGTCGGTGATTACCTGGGAATGGTCGGTCGCTGTTCTTGAAAACTGGAATGACTTTCCCAATTCGCCAGTCATGTGGGATGCAGGAACGACTTCTGAGAAGTTAGGCAAATAACACTGAGAACATGGTTCTTGTTTTTTTTAATTTCGAACTGATTCCATCGATACCCCAGGAAGGTAAACATTTTAGCCAGCCGATAATTTTCACAACACCATGTGGGTTGAAGGCGATGCCTGCCATCGGTGGATGCGGCAGTGCGGAAATGGGACTTCACTTTTTCGGGTACGTCATTTGTCAAATTTTCAAGCCCAGGCAGGTTTGCTCGTCAGACGCGCAGTAAGACCCTGAACAATTCGTAAGTCCAGCCAATTTTAAGGCGCAGGCCCAGAGTTTTTTTCTACTTTAAGGAAAGTTGGAACTCTGGAAAGAAGTTGCGAGCCTGATGGCTTAGACAAGCGGAAAATCGCTTTGGATTCTAAACTATTCACAGACGCTTTACCTGTTAAGCGACTTTTTATGTAGATGCCTTCGGTAATTTCCTAATCCTAAGCGTGCATATAACTTGAGCGGAAATCGAACGGTGAAACATCTATCGTTTATTTCTGGAAGGTTACAATGGCAGCTAAAAGCATGCCAGCAATACTTCTCGTTATGATTAACAACACGCTTCCGGTTAGTATATCCAGCTACACTCTCTCATGTGAATTATTGCATACTTTCAAGAAGCATCAAAGCCCATGCACCTACGTGCAGTAGCGGAAGCCCTTAACTCTCCACATCAGCGCGCACGATCAATTTATCATGAACAAAGATATACTCTTAATTAAACACGCGTCCCCAATGATATA